>SCHK01240283.1:0-17426 GCA_004124795.1 Poropuntius huangchuchieni
GCAAGTAAAATTCTCTTCTTTTACTTGCCCCTTCAAAAAATTTAACAAGCTAATGTCGAGCTCTGTTACTGTATATAAATTCAACCCGTCAGAGTGGCTAGTGGGAGTCACTGTGTTACCCGCCACAGCTGAAATCCACCCGCATTTGGCGGGTTGGCGGGTGTTAATGTAAAGCCCTGCTAACAGCATAGCTAAATAGGATATGTATCTTATGTTTAACGCATCCCTTAATAAAGATTTTACTAAACACTGTTTTAAGAACAATTTATGTGGTGTTTATCATTTACAAAAATGCTTATTTTTTCCATTCTTTCATACAAAATTGCTCCAGCTATGGTCAGTTGTGGGGGGGATCTGTGGATATTGTGCCTTCCAAGACGTTTTTAGTACCTCAGACAGGCTTATAATGTTGCCTTTCCAACAAAATCTCCAAATAAATGCCATTCCTATCCAGAGGAGGCGGCATTTTTCACGCACTGCACTGAGGAGCCTGCTAACCCGGAAGCGGAAATAACATCAAACTGCGTTTTGAAACCGTCGTGCGTGTTTCAGACGTATGGTACAGTTTCGGAGATAAAGAAAACTTTTCAAAGTGTTATTATTGTGGTGTGCACGTAATTCGTGCACACTAAGCTAGTTTTTGCATAACTAGGAACATACATGAGTGCTGTATAATTTCAAAAGCCGTCTGTCTGTCTGCTAGCACCGGCTGTGCTGGTTGATTAAGAAGATTTTCATTTTGAGCGCATTTACAGTAATAAGAAGTCATGGCGGATGTTACTGCACGTAGTTTGCAGTATGAATACAAAGCGGTAAGAGTCTTATAAGATTTGTAATATCCTTTATATAAGCAAGTTTGATATGTTGTGAAGCTAAATCTTATTTAGCGCACTGAAGCGGTGTGTTTTGGTGTTCGCGTGCGGCTTGTACACATTGGCTGGGTTTTAAAAACCTACTGAGCTGCCTAACTACATAGCATTTTTGGACAACGCATTTGTAGTAAATGTTTCATTTACTTTTGAATTAAGTAACCTTTAGCAGAATATAAGCGCGTAAAGCACAATCGGGCTTGCGATGTTTACGAATGTTGTCTAGGTAGGCAGTTCATTGGGATTTGAAACACAGCCGTTGAACCGATCGTGAGTGTTTGTGTTTTCCCCGCAGAACTCCAACTTGGTGTTGCAAGCGGACAGATCTCTGATCGACCGCACCCGCAGAGATGAGCCCACCGGAGAGGTGCTGTCTCTGGTCGGCAAACTGGACGGAACAAAAATGGGAGACAGGAGTCAGAGAACCAAACCTCAGATGCTGGAGGAGAGGAGAGCAAAGTGAGTCTGATCAGAAAAGCATATTGTTTACTTGCGTGCGTTTATTCATTCATTCAGTCATTCATTGTGTCATGGTCTTTGAATCGTTATAACATTTTTTTTCATTGTATGATGCAGGAGAAGAAAGAGAGACGAGGACAGACATGACATAAACAAGATGAAGGGCTTCACACTGCTGTCTGAGGGGATTGATGAGATGGTGGGCATCGTATACAAGCCCAAGACTAAAGAAACAAGAGAAACATATGAAATTCTCCTCAGCTTCATTCAGGCAGCTCTTGGAGATCAGGTAAGATCACTGCACCTGTTTACATGTGATACGTGTATAATTTTTTAACTTGACTAGAGATTTACTGTCTTCATGTTAGGGATGATAACCAATAAAAATATTCTGTCAATAAATAAAGTCTACACTGTTTTTGTATAGAATTAAGTTAAAATGATGCACCAAATTTTTTTATTTTCATTACAATAACTCATTATAATATACAATATGAAAAATTTATATTCTCTTAGAGATATTGAGTCATTTTGCTAGATTTGCTAAGATTACATTTAAACATGTTACTAAAGTATAGTGTTATTTAAATTGTTGTTCAAAAGTGTGGTATCGCTAAGTTTTCATACTTTTATTTCATTAAGGACGTATTAATTGAAGTGAAAGTAAAAATATTCAGAATGTTACAAAAAGAATTGTTTAAAATAAATGCTATTCTTTTGAAATTTCTGTTCATCAAATAACCATTAAACTATCACTTTTCACAAAATGTTCATCAGCACAGCTGTTTTTGACGTTGATAATAAGAAATGTTTTTTTTGAGTTCCAAAGAAGCATTATTAAGAATTATGTGACGCTAAAGACTGCTGCTTAAAATTCAGCTTTGCATCACAGAAATAAATTGCTTTTTATAATAATTATTTTAAATTATAATATTTTACAGTACTACTGTTTTTTTTTTATCAAATAAATGAGCATTGCTGAGCATAAGAGTTATTTGAAAAACATTAGAAAACCTTACCAACCCCAAACTTTTGAACTATGTTTTTTAATAATTTTCATTAAACTGGGAGTAAACTGAACCATTGAGTGTAATATGTTGTCACTAGTTATCATTGTTTCAATATGTTATGGCATTGTGAATTCACAAAAACATTCTCTTTGTCAGTTTGCTATTAAAGAGCAATTCATTGTCTTGTAAATGTGAGGTGATGTTTATAGGCATGTAAACAATGGATTAAATTAGGTTAAAGTGTCACATCATAAACTGCTGCTCTTTTTCTCTCCTTTAAGCCAAGGGATATTCTTTGTGGAGCTGCAGACGAGGTGTTGGCTGTGCTGAAGAATGACAAGATGAGAGACAAAGAGAGGAGGAGGGAGGTGGAGCAGTTGCTGGGGCCTACTGACGACACACGCTACCACGTCCTGGTCAACCTAGGCAAGAAGATCTCTGACTATGGTGGAGACAAAGAGCTTCAAAATATGGGTAAATAATTTAGAACCAATCTGAGTTCGAACTCTTCTCATCATGATCTTCAGCTAGGTCACACCTCTCTTCTCTTTTGCAGATGATAACATTGATGAAACCTATGGAGTCAATGTGCAGTTTGAGTCTGATGAGGAGGTGAGCTTGTACATGCTGGTTGTTGTTTGTTTATTTTTTAAAATTCTTGAGATGACACCATGTATTTGTTGATGTGTAGGAGGGCGACGAGGACCAGTACGGAGAGGTTCGGGACGAAGGCTCTGATGACAGCGAGGGAGAGGAGGCAGATGAGAGCAGCACCCTGACTGCTAATGTAAGTCACATGTCCCACGTGTTTCTGCACACCTGGTCATTAGACCACTGGTCCTCAACCAGGAGTCTGGGACCTTTTAGGGCCAAATTCCAGGGTAGCCTCAATTAGGGTCTTAGAATATTGTCTTCAACAAAGGGGGGATTTGGAGTTGAAAATGTTTGAGAATCACTGACAGTCAAAAATCCAGCCTAACATGTTCTTGTCTCTTTAGCTGGGAAACACAGGTGATGTGATGATGACCAAAAAGAAGGATCTTCACCCCCGAGACATTGATGCCTTCTGGCTTCAGCGACAGCTCAGCCGCTTCTACAATGATGCCATCGTGTCTCAGAAGAAAGCAGATGAGGTCTTGGAAATCCTTAAGGTAGGGATTTAACAAATTTTTGGAGACTAAGAGATTTGTATGTGTGTCTTCCTGTGTGGTTGATTTATTCCTGTCTTTGGTTAGACTGCCAGCGATGACCGAGAGTGTGAGAACCAGTTGGTGCTGCTTTTGGGCTTCAACACATTTGACTTCATTAAGGTTCTCCGCCAGCACAGGCGAATGAGTAAGTAGAGCACAATAGTCAGGACTGTGATTTCTGAGATTACGTTTCCAATTTTGGAAGTGTGAGCAATTTAAAGGTTTACAAGATTGTTCTTTTCTTCTTGTCATATCCAGTCCTGTACTGCACCATGTTGGCCAGTGCCCAAAGTGAGGCTGAGAAGGAGAAAATCATGAATAAAATGGAAGCTGATCAAGATCTTTCCAAAGTTCTTTACCAGCTGCAGGAGACTGAGAAAGAGGACATCATCAGGGTCAGAACTTCCCCTTCTCATTTAGTTGGTTTATTTGAGAGAGTTTGAGATTTTAGCTGTTTAAAGAAGGATAACTATTTTTGCAAGCTAATGATCTTTTCTTTCTTTGCAGGAGGAGCGATCTCGCCGGGAAAGAGTAAGAAAGTCTCGTGTGGATGATCTGGAGTCTATGGACATTGATCATGGAGAAGTAAATGACTTTTCTTTTCTTTTTTTAAAGCTACATTTGTTACTTTTAGCGCTTTTTAATTTGTCTTATGTTTTTGCGGTGTTCTTTGTCTCTAGTCTGTGACCTCAAGGCAACTACTAGATCTGGAAGACCTGGCCTTTTCTCAGGGCAGTCACTTCATGGCCAACAAACGTTGTCAGCTGCCTGACGGCTCCTTCCGCAAACAGAGGAAGGGTTACGAGGAGGTCCATGTGCCCGCTCTCAAAGCCAAACCCTTTGGTGATGATGAGGTATTTTATTCTATTTTGTGATGCAAGTGGGGATAAATTATCATTTATTTCTGGTTATTTGGTTATTACCACACATGAATACACAGCCGTTCAAAAGTTTGAGGTCAGTAAGATTTTTTGTTTTTGAAAGAAATCTCTTTTGCTTAGTTAAAACGGTTAACTATTTTCTTTTTTAATATACTAAAGTAATTTATTCTTTTGATGGCAAAGCTGAATTTTCAACAGCCGTTACTGCAGTCATGAATGTCGCATGATCCTTCAGAAATCATTCTAATATGCTGATTTGCTACTCAAGGAACATTTCTTATTAATGTTAAAACAGTTGTACTACTTAGTATTTTGTGGAAACCGTGATTCATTTTTCAGGATTCTTTGATGAATGGAAAGAACAGCATTTATTTGAATATTTTATGTTATATATAAAATGTCACTTTTGATCAGTTTAATGCATAATATTTGTTAATTGTTTTCAAAATATATATTTTTTCACTTATCTCAAATTTTTGAATAGCAATGTATTATGAATTATTTGTTTATTGCATTTGTAATTTCATGTATGTAATTTCATTAGTGTCTCACAAGGATTCTCTCATTTTGTCTCTCAGACATTGGTGGGTATTGAGAAGTTGCCCAAATATGCCCAAGCTGGATTTGAAGGATTCAAAACCTTGAATCGCATACAGAGTAAACTCTTCAAAACCACAATGGAGACAGATGAAAACCTACTGGTTTGCGCTCCAACGGTTAGTCTACTGATAAAGGCGCAACTGTTCAGGCACTGGCTTAAAATAAACATCTCGATTAAAATCACAATGTGACAAATATGATGCACCATAGACATTAACTAGAATTAGCTTTTTACCCTGAAAGAGACTCAGGCTTTTGTTTTTTGACCTGTAGGGTGCTGGCAAAACGAATGTTGCTCTCATGGCAATGCTCAGAGAGATTGGAAAGCATATCAACATGGATGGCACCATCAATGTTGATGATTTTAAAATCATCTACATCGCTCCCATGCGCTCACTAGTACAGGAGATGGTGGGCAGCTTTGGCAAGGTGAGGCTGCACTATGCTTTTCTCTGTCATTTCCTGTAATTTAGTGTCCTTCTAATGAGTAGCTATGAATAGAATTACATTTACATATTTATACTTGTTTAAAATTGTGAAAGTATTGTCTCTAAAACATTTGTTGCTCTGTCTGCAGCGCTTGGCTAGTTATGGCATCATTGTTTCTGAGCTGACCGGAGACCATCAGCTGTGTAAAGAGGAAATAAATGCCACCCAGATTATCGTGTGCACCCCAGAGAAATGGGACATCATTACCCGGAAAGGAGGAGACCGCACATATACGCAGCTTGTGCGCCTTATCATTATTGTAAGTAATCTAGAACACTCAGATTCCCTTTTTAAAAGTTTTTCTTCTATGTTTTTCCAATTTAACTTGTTCTGTCATATAGGATGAGATCCACTTGCTGCATGATGACCGTGGCCCCGTTCTGGAGTCCCTGATAGCTCGAACCATCCGCAATGTGGAACTGACACAGGAAGACGTGAGGCTCATCGGCCTCAGTGCCACACTGCCCAACTATGAGGATGTGGCAACCTGCCTTCGTGTGGATCCATCCAAGGGACTCTTCTATTTTGACAACAGGTGAGAAATAGACTGCTTTGGTGAAATAGTCTTCTGCAACAGTATGTGGATAACACTGAATACATTTTTGGCATAATAAAATATGTTTGTTGGATGTTTTCCTTTTTTATTTTTTTTTTAGTTTCCGGCCCGTGCCTCTGGAACAAACCTATGTAGGAATTACAGAGAAGAAGGCTATCAAGCGCTTCCAGATTATGAATGAGATTGTGTATGAGAAGATCATGGAACATGCTGGAAAGAATCAGGTGAAGCTAAATACAATAACTAACTACTTCTTTATCAAATGTATCATACCATATGTTCAGTCTCCCTTCTGTTTCCTGATAATTTATTTTCCTTTTTCCTAGGTGTTGGTGTTTGTGCACTCGAGAAAGGAGACCGGAAAGACAGCACGTGCGATCAGGGACATGTGTTTGGAGAAGGACACATTGGGTTTGTTTCTGAGAGAGGGTTCGGCCTCCACTGAGGTCCTGAGGACTGAAGCTGAGCAGTGCAAGGTTAGCTCACAACTAACACAAAAGTGCTCTACATCAGATACAACCTCAAACTGATGTACACTGTAAGTCTGTAACAAGACTTGCATAGGATCTGAAAATTTAATTCCACAAAGAAATATGCATACGTTTTTTTAAACATTTTGGCTTATTTGTCGTCTTACTAAACAGAATATGACAATAAACTATTATAGTCTAAATTAATTATAATTGCATAAATAAATTATAACTTGTAATATAAATGTATTTATGACTGAAAAAATAAATTATAATTAAATGTAATTTATATTAAATCACAATTAATAAATAATTTTATTCTTAATAATAAATTAATTACAGAAATAATAGGCAGTAATTTCAAGCCAGTTTCAAAGATTCCTCTTGTCTGCTATTGTTTGATAAATATTTAATCCCAACCCAAACTCACACCATTGTTCGAGCTGTGATTGCCCAACATTTCACCAAATTTATTTTGTAGATTTGTTTTTCTCTGAAATTAGTACTATTAAAAGTCATCAGCTTTACGGTCTAGACACACATTTATTGCATACTGATTTTGTTTACCATTTGTTTTCTTTGTTGACAGAACCTGGAGCTGAAGGATCTATTGCCATATGGTTTTGCTATTCACCACGCTGGAATGACCAGAGTGGACAGAACGCTGGTGGAGGATCTGTTTGCTGACCGTCACATTCAGGTTAGTTTGTAACATTCAGTAATGTCAAGAACGTTTTTGATTGTTTCTTGTTCTGAAACGGAAAGCATTGAACCGTGAATGTGTGTTTTGTAGGTATTGGTGTCTACAGCCACTCTGGCCTGGGGTGTGAATCTGCCAGCACACACTGTCATCATCAAAGGCACACAGGTGTACAGCCCAGAGAAAGGCAGATGGACAGAGCTGGGAGCCCTGGACATCCTACAGGTCAGTAGTATTTCTACACATTTTGTACTGTGAGTTAAATTGACCACAAGTAATGACTTGACTCCCTCTCAACCTTTGTGACGCAGATGCTGGGTCGTGCTGGCAGGCCTCAGTATGACTCTAAAGGAGAGGGTATTCTGATCACTTCCCATGGAGAGCTGCAGTATTACCTATCCCTGCTCAATCAGCAGCTGCCCATCGAGAGCCAGATGGTGGCCAAACTACCCGACATGCTCAATGCAGAGGTAGTGTTGGGCAATGTGCAGAATGCCAAGGTGAGGTTTAAACGCATTTGTGAAAGTTCATTAGTCAGCTATTTAGTTTCTTTAAAAAATTTATTTATTTTTTTTTATTTTTTTTTTTACTGTTTTCAGGATGCTGTAAATTGGCTGGGTTACACATACCTTTATGTTCGGATGTTGCGGAACCCCACTCTATATGGCGTCTCCCATGACGACCGCAGCAGTGACCCCCTGCTGGAGCGACGCAGGATGGACCTAGTGCACACAGCCGCCACCGTCTTGGAGAAGAACAACTTGGTCAAATATGACAAGAGATCTGGCAGCTTTCAGGTACACACAGTTTGTCATATTGACCTACTTTTCTAAGCAGCTCTGGGAATTTCTAGATTATTTATATGCACAATTAATTCTGAGATTCTACCAGCTTGAAATACACAACCCAGCATAATGGATTTCAGCACGGCTGCCTGAACACATCGATTAACTTTTAAATGACAGCAACAGATGTTGTTTAAATGATATTTAATTTGTTCTGTTGTAGGTGACAGACCTGGGCCGCATTGCCAGTCATTTCTACATCACCCACGAGTCCATAATGACTTACAACCAGCTGCTGAAGCCTACACTGAGTGAGATCGAGCTCTTCAGGGTGTTCTCGCTCTCCTCTGAGTTCAGAAACATCACCGTCAGAGAGGTATGTGCCTTATCTAATTAAACCAGCTGAAACATTTGAACAATACTCTACCATCAGGATCTAATCAACATGGTTGTAATGTTCTGATTAACAGGAAGAAAAACTGGAGCTTCAGAAACTGCTTGAGAGAGTCCCTATTCCAGTGAAGGAAAGCATTGAAGAGCCCAGTGCAAAGGTAAATGCATTTTAGAGTATAGTGTTAAATAGAGATATGCAGTCTAATGATCGTCTCTCTTAAATGGAGTGTTATCTGTTTCTCAGATTAATGTGCTGCTGCAGGCATATATCTCTCAGCTTAAACTGGAGGGATTTGCTCTCATGGCTGACATGGTCTATGTGACGCAGGTTAGTGACATCATCCCGTCTTATGTAAAGCCCTAATTGAGCAACCCTGAAAAAATTTAGAAAATATGCATATATTTTCTGTATTCACGCTCTGTTTGATTCTGCAGAGTGCTGGGAGACTGATGAGGGCCATCTTTGAGATTGTCCTGAGCAGAGGTTGGGCCCAACTCACCGACAAGACTTTGAACCTTTGCAAGATGATCGACAAAAGGATGTAAGCTGTTATGATGCTGCTGATTTTTACACTTTTACAATGTATTATTTATTATCCAATTTAATGTTCATGGTGGTGGCCTTTTTTTCTTCAAGGTGGCAGTCGATGTCTCCCTTGCGTCAGTTCCGCAAGCTTCCAGAGGAGGTCATCAAAAAGATTGAGAAGAAGAACTTTCCCTTCGAGCGCCTCTATGATCTGAACCACAATGAAATTGGTGAATAGTGGATATGAATACGTTGTTCTAATCAAGTATTGTCTTATTTGCCGTCTCTATAAAAGTGACATTTTATGTAATTGTCTCATGATCGCTCTTTCAGGTGAGTTGATCCGCATGCCAAAGATGGGGAAGACCATTCATAAGTACGTCCATCAGTTCCCAAAGCTGGACCTGGCAGTTCATCTGCAGCCCATCACACGCTCCACTCTGAAAGTGGAGCTCACCATCACACCAGATTTCCAGTGGGATGACAAGGTCAGTCAATGACTAAAGATCAGTAAATGACGACTAATAATAATGAGTTTTATTATTACGTGAATAAATTAAAATGAATATTTAACATTTTATATATTTTATACAACATTTTAATAAAATGAGCAGGTTTTTTTTCATTTAAGTATTTTGACATTGAGATAGCAAATAAATGTCTGGTTCTTTTAGATACACGGCTCATCTGAGGCTTTCTGGATCTTAGTTGAGGATGTGGACAGTGAGGTCGTTCTTCATCATGAGTACTTCCTCCTGAAGGCCAAGTACGCTCAGGATGAGCATCTTGTGACTTTCTTTGTGCCCGTGTTTGAGCCTCTGCCACCACAGTACTTCATTCGCATCGCTTCAGACCGTTGGCTGTGTAAGTTTATAACTTAATACTGCAGGATGTATTATTAAACCGTATTGAATATTTAAAAACTAATTGAGTATGGCACTGATGTATTGACCAGTCTACATAATATTGAATAAGATTTTTTTTCTCTCTTTCTTTTTCAAGCATGTGAGACGCAACTGCCTGTTTCATTCCGTCACCTGATCCTCCCTGAGAAATATCCTCCCCCAACTGAGCTGCTGGACCTGCAGCCATTGCCCGTGTCTGCTCTGAGAAACGCAGCCTTTGAGAGCCTCTACCAGAACTTTCCCTTTTTCAACCCAATCCAGACCCAAGGTACCTGTCTTTATAGACCATCCACAACACACTTTATATTGAACTGAGACTGATTGAATTTGACTTTAAATGAAACTATTCTTGTTTTCCTCAGTGTTCAATGCAGTGTACAACAGCGATGATAATGTCTTTGTTGGCGCCCCCACCGGCAGTGGGAAGACCATATGTGCCGAGTTTGCCATTCTTAGGATGCTCCTACACAACTCAGAGGGCCGCTGTGTCTACATCACACCCATGGAGGCTTTGGCTGAACAGGTATGTCCATAAATATCTGCCTTTATGGAAAATGTCTTAATGTAAACGTTTATATAGACTTCTGTGAAACGAGGAGTTAAATGTCATGATTGAGACATTGTTTTTTGTGCAGGTCTTTATTGATTGGCACCAGAAGTTCCAGGAGACTTTGAATAAGAAGGTTGTCCTTCTCACCGGTGAGACGAGCACTGACCTCAAGCTGCTGGGTAAAGGTGACATCATCGTCAGCACCCCAGACAAGTGGGACATCCTGTCCCGCCGCTGGAAACAGAGGAAGAACGTGCAGAACGTTAGTCTCTTCATTGTAGACGAGATTCATCTCATCGGAGGTGACAATGGAGTAAGTGTTGGTTTATTCTGGTTCCTAAACAATAATAATTAGCTGTTTAATCACCAGAGGTCATTTGTTTTGGTTTATTTTACATTTTCTGTCTCTTGTAGCCTGTGTTGGAGGTGATTTGCTCCAGGATGAGGTACATCTCCTCTCAGATTGAGCGGCCCATCCGTATCGTGGCCCTCAGCTCCTCTCTGTCCAATGCTAAAGACGTGGCCCACTGGCTTGGCTGCAGCACTACAGCCACCTTCAACTTCCACCCCAATGTCAGGCCAGTTCCTCTCGAGCTTCACATTCAGGTTGGTCTGAAGCTCTTTATAACTTAATTTCATGTTTAGGCACAATCCTGACCTTGTTTCATTTGGTGAAGTTTTGTTTAATCCTCCTCACTGCTTTTCCCCCTCCTCAGGGCTTCAACGTGAGTCACACACAGACTCGTCTGCTGTCCATGGCTAAACCAGTGTATCACGCCATAATGAAACATTCCCCATCCAAACCAGTGCTGGTGTTTGTGCCATCAAGACGCCAGACTCGTCTCACTGCAATTGATATCCTCACCTTCTGTGCTGCAGACGTGATCCCACAAAGGTGCTTGGAGAAGATCTGTATCACATATATTAGACACTAGCTTTTTATACTGAGTGACATTAGGCATCTGACCTCTATCCTTTATTTATTTTATTTTTTTTGTAATCCCTGCAGGTTCCTGCACTCAACTGAGAAGGACCTGGCTCCATTCATGGACAATCTCTCTGATGTCACACTAAAGGAGACCCTCTCTAATGGGGTGGGGTACCTTCATGAGGGCCTTTCACCTACAGAGCGCAGGATTGTGGAGCATCTCTTCACCTCTGGTAAGACACATAAAACCTAATGTTTTGTAAAATTAATATAATTTGTTTAAAAACCTTTCGGAGTAACACTGATTTTGTTTTTTAGAAAATTAATATATGGGTTTTGTTTATTTGGGCTGTTTTTGAGCAGTAATGAGTTTAAGGAATTTTAATAAGTTTAAAGATTATTATCTTAATTTCTTATAGTGACATGAATTATATATTGAAAAAAAAAATAATGAATTTTAATAAAACTGTTTTTCTTACGTCATGCTGGTTTTGCTGTAGTTCATGTATAATTTGGAATAATTTGGAACTAGGTAGAAACAGTAATATCATGATAATAACAAAACATTCAAAATTGAAAATGTTTCTGATCATTCACAGTTATTAATTATATAAAGTATGGTTTTAGTTCAAAAATACATAAGTTCTAAGCTTACATTCCACAAGGTTCAAAGGGACCCAGGAATGCTAATATCATATGTAGTTTTTGAATGAATTATGAGTCAAATTGAACTTTTGATTAAGGTGTGCTCTCTCATGCCAGGTGCCATTCAGGTGATGGTGGCATCTCGCTCTCTCTGCTGGGGCACCAATATTTCTGCCCACCTGGTGATTGTCATGGACACGCAGTACTACAACGGGAAAATCCATGCGTAAGTATTATCTCATCATTAGTGGGCTTAATTAATGTCATCACCAGTATTTATTTTTTGCGTATGTATTGCTCAATGTCTTTCTCCAATTAGATATGTGGACTACCCAATCTATGATGTGCTCCAGATGGTTGGAAAGGCTAACCGTCCTCTCCAGGACGACGAGGGTCGCTGTGTCATCATGTGTCAAGGGTCAAAAAAGGTAAAGCTTACTCTAATCTACACATTTTCTTGACTTAATATCACTATTGTTGGTTACCACTTCATAACTTCGAACATCCTTGTTCTTTAGGACTTCTTCAAGAAGTTCCTCTACGAGCCTCTGCCTGTGGAGTCTCACCTGGACCACTGTCTTCACGACCATTTCAATGCTGAGATCGTCACCAAGACAGTGGAGAACAAACAGGACGCTGTAGACTACATGACATGGACGTTCCTGTATCGCCGCATGACCCAAAACCCCAACTACTATAACCTGCAGGGTGAGGAACCACAATCCTTCAAATGGCTCAACATTCAAAATCTAGCCTTTATGCTACAAAATGTACAGTTTGTTGCTACAGGAATGCATGTGAAAATAGTCAAGCAATTTATAGCATAGTATTTATTTAATGCATCAGAAACTAAAATCTCTTGGTTTTACAGGTATGTCTCATCGCCACCTGTCAGATCATCTGTCTGAGCTGGTGGAAAACACTTTGCAAGATCTGGAGCAGTCCAAGTGCATCAGCATCGAGGATGAGATGGATGTGGCACCACTGAATCTGGGCATGATCGCAGCTTATTACTACATAAACTACACCACCATTGGTGAGGACTCTCTTTGTTTAACACACTTCATTGGAGTCAGGATGAAATAAGTAGCAACGTATCTTTTCTCCTCTATTGTGACATGCATACGAGTGTAATTGATTATTGAAAAAGGATGTAGGGTGGACACAGTTCTATCCATCAATAAATTTACATTTCATACCGACTTCAAACACAGTCACTAAGCAACAAACATGCTTCTTGATTGTCTTGGCAACATCTGTCGCATCTGATGCAACTGTTTTCTGTGTCCTCTCTTCAGAGCTGTTCAGTATGTCCCTGAACGCAAAGACAAAGGTCCGTGGCCTCATTGAGATCATCTCCAATGCTGCGGAGTATAAAAACATTCCCATCAGGCACCACGAAGACACCCTGCTGCGGCAGGTAAGTAAAAACACTTTTCTTCTTTGACTGTGTGTAATATGAACTCTTAAACAGAGCTCTGACGCAGTCTGTTTGTTCAACAACTCTGACTTTTTCAGCTGGCTCAGAAAGTTCCTCACAAACTGAACAACCCCAAGTTCAATGACCCGCATGTGAAGACCAACCTGCTGCTCCAGGCTCATCTGTCCCGCATGCAGCTGAGTGCTGAGCTCCAGTCAGATACTGAGGAGATCCTCAGCAAGGTGAGGGGAAACACTTTGAGCACATAATGAACCTCTCTTGCAGCTCAACAAAAATATTTTTTAGTGGCCCGAGTGCATATAAGATTTAATTCAGAACTAAAGTGTGTTGTTGTTGTTTTTTTTTTTTTTGTATGTACAGTGGTGGCCAAAATTGTTAGAACACTGACAGATCTGAAAATATTGACCTTTTTTGCCTTTAAAACATGATTTCATTTCATAGTGTTTGTGAAACATGCAGGTGGTTGCTCTAAGCACAACAAATATCAGATGAAGTGAGACGTACTGTTTTTATCAACTTTTAACTTTAACATTTAGTATGTCTCGATGGGGTTGAGTTGACTTTGAGAGGGCCAGTCCATCATTTTCAGGGTTCCAGCAGATTCCTTTTATGTTCCGGCAATAGTTTGTTTTATGGGTATTGTAATGGCCAATTCAACAAAAACAACTGAAAGCTCTTAAATATGCCAAGTGTAAATTTTGGCCACAACTTTTCATACACCACCTGTCAAATGTTAGATTATATGCTGCCTGTTGAAAGACATTTGTGAGCACAAGAGACTTAAACATTAAAAAAACCGTGTACAAATGAAAAGATTATCAAATGACTATGTAACAGCTTTTTGCTCATCTTTCTTTTATTTTCTTAAATAATAAATGTTTCCTCAGTCTTTCTTTTCTTCTCTTGCCCGTGTTTTCAGGCTGTGCGGCTGATCCAAGCGTGTGTGGATGTGCTGTCCAGTAACGGCTGGTTGAGTCCTGCGCTGGCTGCCATGGAGCTGGCTCAGATGGTCACACAAGCCATGTGGTCCAAAGACTCGTACCTCAAACAGCTCCCCCACTTCACTTCTGAACACATCAAGCGCTGCACAGACAAGGTGAGAACTGAGTCTGAATGGGTTAGGGATCATTTAAACGCTGAACATCATGTTTTGGCTGTCTGTCTTATCTCTGTTGTGTTGACGTGTATAGGGTGTGGAGAGCATCTTCGACATCATGGAGATGGAAGACGAGGACCGCACTGGTCTTCTGCAGCTTACAGATGTACAAATGGCAGATGTGGCACGATTCTGTAACCGTTATCCCAACATTGAGCTGTCGTATGAAGTGGCTGATAAAGACAACATCAAGAGGTACGAACTGAACTCAGAATGCAAAAGGCTTCAGCTGAAAATGTGTAACCTTGTATGGGTGCACGGTAATCATTTATACCATTAATCACTTTGCTGAAGGTATTAATTGATCTTGTGCTCACAGTGGAAGTCCAGTGGTCGTCCAAGTGCAGTTGGAGCGAGAAGAGGAAGTTACAGGTCCTGTTATTGCCCCTCTATTCCCTCAGGTGAGTTTCTATTGACAAATCCTATATTTACAACAACGTTTAAATGTTTTGGGTCGGTAAGATCTGTAAAACAAAATGTAATCCATCTTTGCTAAACAAGTTAATTTAACTTAATGACCCCAGTCTTACAACAAGATCAACTGTTTCAAAGAGATGTTGTTTATTTTATAGAAATGCAACATTACTTCATGACATTTTGTTTGTTTTGTGCAGAAACGTGAAGAAGGGTGGTGGGTTGTTATTGGAGACCCCAAATCAAACAGCCTCATCTCAATCAAGAGACTAACTCTTCAACAGAAGGCCAAGGTCAGTCCTGCTTTGATGCCCAAGGCAGTAGTGTATTATTCCTGTGTAGAATTTAAAAAAAGTCTTCATCTTCATGTTTTCATCCCTCAGGTGAAACTTGACTTCGTGGCACCTGTTGTTGGTGTGCACAACTACACACTGTACTTCATGAGCGATGCTTACATGGGCTGCGACCAGGAATACAAGTTCAGCATGGACATTAAAGAAGCAGACAGTGAGGGAGAAAGTGACAGTGACTAATCCCAGATTAGTTATGATGAACGGTTGTACTGTTGTGTGAAAGCAGTTTTTGTTTTTATATATATTTTTGAGGAATATTGTGACTGTTTAATTCATTGTGATTAAAATAAAGAAACATGTACATTAGAGATTTTGTTTTGCACTTTTATTAAAAGATCATCAGAAGAAATCATTGAGGTCATTTAAAGTCTAAGAATAACTCCATTAAATAAAGAAATGGCTCATTCGTAGTCAGTGTTTAGATATGGGGATTTAGTGAGCTTGTTAAAGCAGAGTCTCCAAACACATTGGTGTATGAAGCCTTAAGGTAGTGGACGTAGTTCTGCAGACTGCGGTTGGCGCTGTTCACTTGCTCCAACTGGTTCTTCATGTCCTGAAGTTTGCACTGAAATCGCTTCTCCATCTGAAAAATGAAACCCAAACTACTGCTAATAGGTCTTAATGCAAGTGCATCTATGATTATTTAAAAATGGCAGATTTAAACAAGCGAAGCATAAGTGGCACAGTGACTCGTCTCAGTTTCTGACTTTCAGTGACCTTTCAAGTTGTTCATGTTTACTGGATAATGATTTTTAGAACTGTTTAGAGATTGATGGCATTGAATTTCAATCTGTATATCAAATGCCAAGTTTTTGTAAATATACTCATTGGTGACATTTCTTTCAATAATAAAGTAATCACAGTGACGTTTGCTTGTTTCAGTCTACAAAGAGTGATATCTAGCTGTTTAAATATTTTTAATAGTAGTTTTTTTTAACTGCCAATGATTTTCCAAAATTTCCAGAGGGAAATACAATTAAATAAAAAGAGAGAGAAAAAATTATGCTCTTAAAACAGGAAGTCTAGAAGCAACTCTAAAAACATGACTCATAGACTTCTATTTTATATATATATATATATATGTGTTTCTACAGAGCCTCTTAGGGACATGATGGAAAAAATGACATTAGAGGGAAAATACATTTCAATGCTTTCAAATTCTCTTACAGAAGTATTGGATTCCCCCGACTCGCAAAAGCATTGAGATTTTTCCTCCCACTTCATTTTATGTCCATCACCAGCTTTGCATTCGCTCAGAGTTTCTCAGGGGAACACAAAGCTCTTGCTAGAGAATGGAAACATTTTCTGATTGAATGCAAAGTTTCTTAGGGTCTTTTTTTCCCCCGCCATGTCCCATAAGGCACACCATATGTTTTGGTCATGTTGGATTTATAGCCAAACTGAACCACTGCTCAAAGTTATTTACTCCTAATATTCACAGAGAATTTGACTATAATCATTTGATGATCTTTGTAATATTTTCCAACTGCAATGTTTCCAAGTATTGTGCAATGGAAAGTTTCAGAGCTTATAGTCTGTCAGTGAAACACTTACGTCCTCTTTGCTGCGGCGCAGCTGACCCAGCTCATTTTTAGCCAGGCTCAGCTGACTCTCCAAATCCAGCAATTTAGACTGAGCTGAGCGTTCTTTGGACAGCACCCGCTCCAGGCTCTGGTCCACCTGTGAACAAAGACTCATGTATACACTAACCTCACACAGGTGCAACATCTGTAGCATCAAAAAGAAACTGCTGTGGACTGTGACCTGTCTCTGCGCTTCCTCCCTGGCTTGCTCCAGCTGTCTGTAGAGGGAGTCACACTCTCGGCTCCTCTCCTCCAGACGTAGCTGTGTGTTGTGGATGGTCTCCTCACGCTTAGCGACGACCTGAAGCAGATCCCTGTTCTGAGTGCTCACGTCCTCCATCTTCCTGTGTGAACCAAGAAGAGAATGATACAGAAATGTTATACCAAAATACCAAAAATTATTCAGACACCTTCAATATTTCTCACATTATCAGTTTATTCACTATAGTTTATAAAATGGTAATAAAATATAAGAAGAACTGAGAGTTAAACTGTATCAGAACAAATTCATCTTGATAATGTC
>SCHK01240345.1:0-12586 GCA_004124795.1 Poropuntius huangchuchieni
GCTGGCCAATCAGAGCACACCTCGGTGTCTTTCACGCTGACTTTTGAGAAAATTCAAAAGCCCGTTTCAGAAAGCTTAGAGGAGATAAAATAATGTAAAATATGTGTAAAATGAGGTGAGTTTTTTCTTTAAACCATATAACCACATTGTATTACACCAAATACAATGTTCTATGACCCCTTTAATATGCGCTTAAATAGTACTAACAACTATCAAATATGTCTCTCTCTCTCTATATATATATATTTGATAGTTGTAACATATCTTTTAAGTAACTTTTTGTCATTAGTTTAACTTACCGCCCTCATTTTATCTGACAAACAAGCTGTCAATCTCCATTGCACGGCACATTCTATGCAGTGCAACAATGCGACTTTCTGCTGTAATGTAATCAGTGGTTAAATGTTTGTTTTATGGTATTTAATGGTCCATGAGTGAAATAATAATTAAGCTAATGGCTTGTGGGATATTTAATGGTTAATGTATATGAGGCAACTTTGGTTTGCCATATCAGTGATCAATGTTGCTGCCATCTTACACAAACAAATGACAGAGTTTTGGACCTGTGGGAGTAATAAACACAACTGTTCTGATGATGGAATAGAGTGACTGATTTATTATTAACAATTTCTACTTCATCAAAAAGGGTTTTCATCTCATTTTAGCCAAAGTTCAGTGTTTTTATATATATTGTTTTTTTGCAAGTTTATTCACACATGCTACTGAAACTGTAAGGTCATCCAGAAACACACACAGTGATATTAAACGACTAGTGTTTGTTAGCAAATAATCAAGCTTATTATTGCAAGATTTTTTAATATCCAGTGTTTTGAAAAAGAAAATGTGCTTAAATTGCAGCATATGCTTTCTGTGCCACTCCCCCTGTCTCCTATTGGTGGATAAACAGATTGCTCCGCCCCAAACACACACCATTGACTAACTGGGTTTAAATGCTCAAATAGTTTGTCATAAAAATAAAAAAAAAAGTTTAAAAATGGCACAGAACACAATGTGCACCTTCAAACTGTTTTAAATGCAGGCTATTAATGTATTTCAGTAACAAAGCAATCTATGATACATACATGATTTTTTTTTTCTCTCTCTGTGTGCATAATTTATTCATTTGAATGTAAAGTGCTTATGGCATTAAATACTCTTCAGTAGCATGTAATTTCTAATTATTCTTTGCAGAGCTCTTTTAACTGGGGGGAAAAAATAGAAAGAAATACGGAGAAGTGTAAATAGGGGAAATAAATTTTCTCAAATGAGTCTGGTTTAGTTTGGCTGGAGTATGCTAGAAGTCAAACAGAAACGTATAAATCTCAACTCTACTCCCCCTGCTGACTCTCTTGTATAGTACAATTATGGAGTTTTGGGCTCGCTTTAAACTTGTAAACCTCCACCACAGCCATGTATGTTAGGCACAATCCCAGCATGACCAAACCCAGCTACGAGTTAAATCTTACCAACCAGTACCACACAAACAACCAAAGCAGAAGCCTGGGTTCTCAAAATCCCACTTAAACCTGGAATGCAGTGTGAAGTTAAGAGGAACGACTGCCACTATTCAAACAAGCAGCTTTAAAAGACTGATCTTTTTTCTTGCTTTGTATTATGCTTTTTTTTGAACGTTGTCACAGCGTGTTGGACAACATGAATCATTAGTGAGAGTCCATGCCAGCTT
This sequence comes from Poropuntius huangchuchieni, assembly GCA_004124795.1. Lineage (NCBI taxonomy): Eukaryota > Metazoa > Chordata > Actinopteri > Cypriniformes > Cyprinidae > Poropuntius > Poropuntius huangchuchieni. The sequence goes on from SCHK01240345.1 coordinate 1,685, forward strand.
GAGTGCTTCTCTTTTAAAGCTAAACAAGCAACAAACCAAATACTAAAACATTTTGAAATGCAACTGTTCAGCGCAACATTTATTTAGAGAGCACATTTAAACAACATAAATTGATCCAAAGCGCTGTACAATATGGAAAAAAAACAAGTTTGCTCTGCAAAAGCAACATTTACACGCTGCCCATAATTTCGCTCATTGTTATGTCAACTTTTCACCAACTGTTATGTTTATAATTTAGAAGAGCAGAGAAACGTTTTCAGACCTCACTGCATATATGTACACGCATGATATAAAAAGTGCATGCTGTTTGTCAATGCAAATCTTTATTTATCATGTAAATAATGTTGTTTTGAATCTACTGTAATGGGCAACACAAATAGCAATGTACACTTATATAAAAAAGTGGTTTTATTTGAGTAAAAAGTATTATTTTTACAACACTGAATAAACAAATAAATCAATATCATTTTTTTATGAATTTGATCGGGTTGAAATAGCTCTTTGTAGGTTACTACTTTTTACAATGTACCATTAATATGAATGGCCATTATTTAAGTTATATTACAGAAAATGGTTGTTAAATAAAATATATTTTTAGCTAATAGGCCTGTATTTTGTTTTACTCGTTTATAATCTAATGCAGTACAGTGCCTTAATTTCAGATCTCTCTTTGCCGTCTGTTTGTAATGCTGTATATTCACTATATTTGCGTATATGTAAGGTTGAGTGGGTGAAAATTTCCATGGACAGGTCATCTGCAGGTCACGGTGGTTTCTCTGGTTGCAAGTTAGCTTATATTTTTTTGGTTTCTCTGTATGTCTGTTTGAATATGTTGTGTGTCGATTACTCTGAACTGGGCTACTTGGAAATGAAATGCAAATGCACAGATCTATTAACTAACTTTGTTCCTTGTTTCTCAGGCTTCATTGTGTTTGGGCAAACAGACTGAGCGTTTGAAGTGACGGAAATATAGAAAAGCCCCCAGAAACCGGCAAAGATGGCCTGCTAATGGCCGCTGCTGCTGTTGCGCCAATCCAGAAAGGAAGATATTGACACATTTGATTTTTGTTTCCACGGAAGAAATGCATTTGTTCCCTAGACAAGAACAAATCCTGAAACAGTGCAAACATTGTGGAAAACCTGTTTCAAATACTAAAACTGTGCCAACCAATGTGGAAAATCTCAACGCTGTCATTCTAATGGGTGCATTAACATTGTTTGACTTCAGAAAATACGGCAACCCTCAGAAAACCCTTCCCGATGGACGTCCTGCATGTCTGAATTTGTTCATTATTGAGCTAATGTGTTGCGTGAATGTCAGTCCACGAGTGTTAATGAGGTCTACACCATCACTTAAGTACCATATGTCAGAAATACTGTTGATTTTGCCATCACAGTTTTCCTATTTTCTAAAGATTAGTGAACTAATACGTGTGCATTAAGATAATCCTAAAAGCTTTTTACACTTAAAGCCATGTTGGTCACAAAATGTGACAGTAAACATAATTATTTAACACTGTCCATAGTGAAAGATCTGTCTTTAAAACGATTAACACAAAGCAGATTTTACAACTTCAAAGCTGATACGTGAAAATAAATATTCAGACAATATTTAGACAATATTTATTTAAAAAAACGAAACAAAATGTACACATATTTGAAGCTGAAGATTACTTTATTTTATTTTTTATTTTATTTTATTTTATTTTATTTTATTTTATTTTATTTTATTTTATTTTACTTTACTTTACTTTACTTTATTTTAATTGACTTTATTTTATTTCATTTTACTTTATTTTATTTGACCAATATCTACCAAATGTATTATGTTCAGTTTTGAAGACTAAATTCTGTGGTCTGACAATTTTATTAAAGGCTACTAAAGCTTAATATGAAAATAATGTTTTCTGATTTTAATAGCCATGCTACAATAATACTCAAAGTCTTTTATAAATGCTTCAATACAAAGAATATTCTGTTTTAATTCTATTGGGTAGGCAGGATGTGTTTTTCAAAAGCCAAGTGAGAGAGTGGACAAGAAAATTCGTAGTGGTTACACATAGACCAAGGAAATTGTTTGCAATGTGACAACATATGGTTATATTGAACATACGAGGACTGACGAGGGAAATCTCTGTTACTGGAAACACTTAAAGCAGTGACATAGTCTTTCTGGGAAATGTCTGCACATAAAATGATTTAGCAAAGTTCATTGTTGCCCATCATTGTTGGGAGGGGAAAGAACAGTTTACTTTTCAGTGTCGTATGTTACATGTGGTGCACATATTACATACTATTGTAATTGATTACAATAGCAACCAGAACAACAATATCTAATTATATGCAGCTTCATAAAATAATTACATATTAATTACATGCAGTTCATGTGTATTACATAGTAATACTTATGTAATTACACTGTAATGAATACTGTAGTTTGGCCACAAAGTAAATTGTTTTTGTAGCTGATTCAAATTGTGTTGTCTTGTTGCATACATCAGGATTTAGTGTTCAATAACTGTTGAATAAGGCTTTTAACAATGCAATATTTTTTTTTACTTATTTTTTTTTTTTTTGAGAATATCAGACCTGGAAAGCATCAAAATAAGCATGTCAGATCCGTGGTTTCACGGTTAACACACTTGTTCCTCACATGTTTCCAACAAGCACTTTAATATTATTCAATGCAAAGTGAATTTTATCACCTTTTTCTTGGTGCAAGTATGGAAACCCTGTCTGTGAATATAAGAGCGAATAGGATTTCATTTATCTCATGGATATTTATTGAACTCCTGGAGGGTGAGAAAAAAACAGTGCTGTATTTTGAAATGGACGCAAACCCATGAGATTAAACATTTCATAGCGGGGCTACACCTCCCCCGAGGCTTCATTAAGTCTCCGAAATACCTCGACACTGTTCACACTCTGTAAATCTGCGAGCCTCACGTCACAGACCCACTGCAGCCGCTCACCTCCCAGACCTGCCCACTCACCTTTGACACGACACGACGTTTTTATTGTGCTGCTGCTGAAAAATTGAGTCTTTGTTTTCATGTCGAATTTCATGAGCTTGAATCGGTAACTGTTTTACATCACAGTGTCCATTTTACACTCATGTAAATCTCATTAATGACATTACTATTCTGTATTGACATACAATGTCAGTCAAAAGTTTACACACTTTCTCAGTCTTATATAGTCTATAGTCTCTATAGTCATTAAACATAACACAGACTGTAGAGTAGGACTTCTAAATTCCAGCTAAACAATTCTTTTTTACAATGTTCATATTACCCACATTAATTATTATACTATTAACAAGAAAATGTGCATGTACAGGCATCTTTATAAACAATGACTAATTGGAATTTTTCTGCTGTTATTGTTTAATTGCAATTATATGTAAAAACATGACAACTTGGACACTGTGATTAAACATTTTAAGTGTAATTTTATGATAATATAACTTTTTTGAATCAAAAATAGGCATCTAATAAACACGTAGATGTTGTTGTGAGTTATAGGTTTATCAAATGTATCATACTTCAGACTTCAGGTGATCATTCTTACATTATAGGAAGTGCAACTTTGGAAGAATGACTATAAGATATTCCTTATTTAATAATGCAAGCATGTTTTCTTTCAGTAAGTGCACTGGAGGCAGTGTTATGATGAATTTGGGTTGTCCCACGCTAAGTCTTGGGAAATCAAGTCAGATACACAAGGGACAAGAGTTCTGGAGTAAGAGCTATTTTTCACAGAAAAAAAGAGAGATGTTTTTATTTATTTATATTTTTTTCTCAGCAAAAGAGATGCTTTAACATGCAAAGAAAATAAAAAAATGCATTACACAGGCGCTATTAAAAAATAAAATTCTTAGCATGAGGAGCATTTATATGAATTACTTAAGTTACTTTGCTGTAGAAATTATGTGCAGTACATGTATTTTATTATGATCGAAGTGATAGCCAATTTTGTGCAATGTAAAAATATTATTTAATATAACTAAATCAAGATAACTAGACTAGTTTTTTTGTTTGTTTTTTTACTATAAATTTTTTTAACAATTTTACAACACATTCACATGCACACAACCAACCCTAAACTGTGAACTGTAAACACAAATTCAAATATATTTAGCCTCCTTTCATTTTACATTTTGTAAACTCTTTGTAAAAGAAAACAGCATTTTGACCTGATGGCGTGACCTTTGCACTGTTCTATAACATAATGTGGAACTTGAGGAGACAGGTGCTTTTGAGTTTCCTGTCCCACACTGAACCGGGGCAAAAAATCACAAAGAAAAGCTGTAAAAGACAGAATGAATGGTCAAGCGACTAAAGCCTTTTAAAAGAATAGGAGAAGGTGAAAAAATAGGGAGAGAGCAAGAGAGGAGGAAAGAGAAAACCCCTCCCGCGGTACACAATGCTCATAGCTGGGGTTAAGTGCTAAGATTTCATCCAGTGGGACCCGGGGTCCACATTTAAGCCTTCCATGGTGCAGGGGCCACCCCAGTCATCTGACATAATCACAATGATGATATACAGGGACATTAGAACAGGGAGCCGCTGACATGCCGAACAATAGCTCCTCACAGCAGGACTGGCCTTTCTGGGCATCCAGGTGCAGTCCCAGGCCGGCGAATTCCTCCTCTCCCCCCCTTCAGCCCTCATTGTGTGGCCAGAGATGCTCTTTCAGGAGCGGGATGAAGGGGGGAGAAAGAAAGAGATCAGAGGTGGGAAGAGAGGAAGAAGGTAATAAGGTAAAAATAAAAGTTGTAAGGTAAAAGATTGTGAACCCGCTCCACGGTAACAAGAGTTTCGGTGTAGAAAAATAACAGAGCTCGGCTGACGGTAACACACACACACACACACACACACACACACACCGATGCCAAAAAGTGAAGGGGAACAGAACAGAACAGGATCTTCTCCATCAGGTCAGTCGATCTTTTGAAAGAGAGAGAGAGAGAGAGAAAGAGAAGGAGACTCTGAGAAGGGAGTCGAAGATTCGTCTGTCAACAAGAGTTTAGAGCTCTTGGGGAAAAAAAAGCATAGTCCCTGGTCTGGACGCACAGACGCTGCCCTGTGTCTGCTCACTCAAACGTGTGTCCGGCAGGGCTGACCGGGCACAGAGCTGCCCCTATTACCCACAATCCCGCGCTCCCGACAGCCCGGGCCAGGCTCAGATTTGGAAGCTTCAGTGAGCAAATCCTTGACATTGCACACATTAGAGTTTAGCCTTCTCCATGTGTGGTCCAGTTGTGCAGTCTTTCCTAAAAAAAAAAAAAGAAAAAAAAAAAAATCTAAATCCTTCTATTAAAGGGTTAAGTAGTTACCTTGTCACCAGACGCCTAAAACCCTGTTTTAAATTTTAACGTTTTAAGAGGGAAAAATGTTTATTTCCATTGTTTGGTTATAGCAGTGGTAGTTGCTCAGGCAAAATTATAGTAAATTGCTTCTTTCGCAACAGTTTCAAAATATCCAGTGGGTGGCGCTAAAAAGTTCAAATTTCTCCAGATAAATGCGAACATTTTATTACGTTGCTTCATGAACATAGCGGCAAAATGAAATGTCCGGTGAGTGACTCTAAAATGTTGTCTTATAGCACTTAAAAATAATGTAGGCTACCCCTTACGGTAACCCAAAACAAAACTGTTTTGGAAGAAAAAAGAAAAAAAGAAAAGCCAACCATGCATTTGACCATTTCTTTTCACAAGGCTCTTTTGACGAAGAACCATGCTGGATCTTCAATGCAAACGTTAAAATGTGTTAAAAACGTTTTTAAAAACATGCACTTTTGTAGCCTAGTAGGCTATATTTACTATAAATGTGTTTTGAGCTAGCAGATAGGCTATTTCAAAACTTTTGAGCATAATGCCTAATATAGGCCTAGCAGTGTGCAAGACAAAAAAAAAAAAAAAAAAAAAAAACCGCGCGAAAATATCTGATTAAAAAAACGGATAATTTTATTATCAATAAAAAAACTGATAATTTCCTCAGTGCCTCTGAAATCGTAATTTATGTGAAAAGAAATGCAGTTGGTGGTTTACTGTCTCTGAAGTGTTCATTTCAGCTTGCAGCGAAATGTACAGGTACATTCGCAAAAATGTTTTCCAATGAGCCTCAGTTGGTTTTGGAAGGTGTTGTTGATTCAAGACTGAAGAAATTCACTCTCTCGGCCACCTTTTGGACAAATCTAGTCCCTCAGAAAGAAAAACTGTGAATAAATTGGAAATAGGAGAGGAAAGGTGGCAGCAATGTTGATTAATGGTGGTGGTGTTGTTCGCACGGATCGAGTCGAGGCTAAGTAAAGGTCTGACAGGTTGGCATCCGATGGCTCATCAACATGCCGCATTCTCGGAGAGAAATAGCCTACATTTTAATTAAAGCAAAGCATAACTCGATCCTGGAAAAGTGGAGAAAAGTACATAAATGTGGGCTATTTGCAGAAAGATTTATTCTTTGTTCACACTTCATTTTCCCCCTCACACTCTTTCACTTTTCCTTTTTGCTCTCTCTCCGTCCCTCACACACCGACTCCCGGCCATCTGAGTTTAACGCTTTGAGCGCATTTTCATTTTTTAAACATCAACAACTCTATTTTATGAGCAAAGGCTAGTGTATCTTTAAGGAAAAGCGAAACTGCACCGACTAAACTTGTCATATCTCCAGGCTGCATTTGTCACACAGAATAGCCTAATCATAATAGCCAAGAGGGCTCGCTGTTAAAGCCGCGTGCTTTTGAGTAGCTAAAGCGCTGGAGAGTTCACAAGCTGTGTGGTAGGTAGGACATGAATTTCGGAGTTTAAGCCATCCAGGGCCTCGTTTTCACGTGTAGATACAGCATTCCTCTACGGCGAGCTGATCTCTCCTCAGAGCCGCCGGTGAACGCCTGCTTAAACTCAACCGGTGACAGAACGAGAGACGCGCACGCAAATTAATTCGCGTTTTGCGTGCCTTCCCTTGCTCAGTTTGGATAGCTACTTGAGCATGATGGAGGAAAGAGTGTAAAAGACATATTCGTAACGCACGTTCAATGTAATAGCCTACATTCTGTTTATTCTCTCAATAATAGTAAATCTGCGCCATGCATTAGATTCAAATAAAATATTTTATTCGGAAACAAGATATTGCCCTGGCACCAGCTTGTCAGTTTCCTTATCTGTATAATGTTCATTGCAGTTTTAATCTGTTTGTTCCTTGTGTTGAGTTATAATTCTCATGTTTGTAACTGAAATTGATTGGTCTTCCTTTTTTATTTTATTTAGGTGGATATAAACTGAACTCGAATCTGACACCTGAGACAAATGGTGAGGTAAAACCTGTTCTTTTCCAGAACCCAACTATATTCTTTACATAACAGATTCTTCACAGGTCACATCTGGAGATTGTTGTTATTCGAGGATCAGTTCATGGTAATGCTGATTCTGGATTCATGTTCTTCATAAGCGAGGATCATTGGAGGTAGGATGGAATCTGAGACGATGTAACACACGGCGTACAATGTTACACAGCGGTCTGGGATGCTGGGGGTGTTTCCCACATGGGAATGAGGGGAGAGGAGAAGGAATGCTGAAGCGATAGAGCTAGTGGTGGGACAAACTGAACCACTTTGTGTGAGGAACACAGGAGGGCAGTCTTTAGACACTAACAGCAGTCCCACATGAGGAACTGCACCCTACAGCACCTATTAAATTAAAAATACCTCAAAGCACAGTGCCCCCCCCCAATCTGAACACTTAAAAGCCACAATTAAAAATGCATAAATGTCTGCATTTAAAAATATCAAACAAACACAACCACTTTTCGTTTTTTGCAATGAATTTTAATCAGCTGCTTTGCCAGTGACTTTCAGTGTCCTCGGCGAGTAACCGCAAGCGTAGTTCATCACATGAACTATGATCATGTTTGACAACCAGAAAGAGTCCAAATAGTTTTTGTCTTCTTTTTGATCAGTCTATCTACTGTTTTATCATTTCAAAGCTAACAAATGTCTTTTTGTGAAATGCTTTGTTTGCTTTCATTGAAATAAATGTGACTGGGTTTGGTATTTTGTTATCTAATGCAGTGATATTCTGACATGTTTACGCATGGAGCACAGTGTCCAAACACTGCTTCAAAGAACTGCTTCAGATTGCAGCAAATCAAAGCAATACAATACAAAAGCTGATATTTGGCAAAAACGCTGAGCGTTCCTGGAAATGGACGATGTTAACATGTACAAAATGTGTTGTATTCTGAAGATGAATTTGTAACGTGAGATATTCGAGCTTCATCACACAGATTGGAATCAAAACTCCCACTCGCTTTTTCAGTTCATTATGCATTGGGGAATGAATTATGATTGCTGAACTCCCTCTGTAGTGCATTTCATTTCTAAAATCGTATGTTGCTTAGAATGTTTTTAAAATGTGCATTGTGCTTTTAAATTAGAAAAATGCATTTGAGTGCATTTTAACTGGATAACGATAATTGTGCCCACTCACATTCTTAGTATGATCATAAAGGTAGCACTTTAGTATTCTTACAATTAACTAGTTGCTTATTAGCATGCATATTAATAACATATTGGCTGATATTTTCTGTATGACCATATTCTGCATCCTTAATTGTACGCAATACCTAAACTTAACAACTACCTTACTAACTATTAATAAGCAGCAAATTAGAAATAAAGTGTGACCATCTTAAACTAAATCAATATATCTGGTCATTCTGAGCAAATCGGTAGTCTCTGGTTTGTGAAACCCCATACATATCCTGTCTTCTGGTCACATTCTCCTCAGAGCGGTATAGAAATCTATCTATCTCTGCCCTTTAGAGGAAATGAGCGGCAGAGAGCGAGGTGTTTGCATGTGTGTTGTGATGTGTAGTTTGGCCGGAGCAGCAGGCTGATTAATCTTGCTGTCACACGCACACTGCCTCAGATCGACTGCCTAATAAAACTCATAAACAGGTAAATAAGCAGCCCAGCTCAAGTCTTAATCCCAGCAGCGCATAAGCAACGCCAGGCAGTCCTCAGCTTAAATGAGGGACAATAAGAGTGATTTACTACTGAGAGAGTGTGTGTTTGTGTGTGTGTTTCGGTGCAGGTGTCTGTGCGAGTGTGTTCGAGGGCATGTCTCTCTAGCATTTGCATTGGTTTGGTATTCTTTGTGTTCGTTACATATTTGTCAACTGTCATGACGTTCCCTCACGAGCACATGTGCACGGGTTCCTCCGCTGTGAGTGCTCTTCAACGGCTGCAAACTGCTTTTGTCTTCATTTTGTTGTTATTTCAGCAGCAAAATAGGAAAAAATAGAGACAATTTGAGGACACTTGAGTTTAGGGACCAATTCTCAGCAGTTGCATGCATATTACTAGCATATTGGCTGCTTATTAAGCACATATTAATGTCTTAATCTGCATGTCCATATTTTTAGATCCCTTAACACTATCTTACACCTAATATAAGCAGTAATTAAGAGTTTATTGATGCAAAAGTCATAGTTAATAATAAGATAATAGTAAGAATTGGTCCTCAAACTTAAGTGTAACTGAAAATTGTGTTATTACTTAGCTAAATAACCGCATTGGAGTCACCAGTACACAAATGCATGAACATGTTCACCTTTTTTTAATCTATCCCATGTCTTCACATGCTTGACCTAATGGTGTTTTAGCTCCTGTCGTGGCTCTCGGGCCTCCGTGTATGCAAAAACACAAATGTGTTGATTTTGCTGGGACGTCTGGTGAGGAGATGGTCCTAATCAAAAGGAAACTATGCGCAGTCACTCCAGGAAGGGCTGATGAAAAAGAGGAGGGCAACACTGAGAGGTCTTTCACTGAAACCTGCTCTCTTCCATTTATGAGCCACTCATGCAGTCCCATCTGCAAGTCAAAGTCAACACTCAGCCTGAGCCATGAATTCATTAGGGCGACTTTGATTTTTGGTTAGTGTTTAAATTAATTAATGTTGCCATTCATACTTCAGATTTTCAGGCGTTTCAACAACCCCCTCTGCCAAGCCTTGTTATGTTATAGATATAATAGTGCACACGTGTTTTACATAAATAAAGATGGTGTATTGTATGCGAAGGGTTTTTGAAGGGTTGCAAGAACACATTAAATAATATGCATGAATTAAATATTTGAATTAATCCTAATTGAGAAAAATCCTACAGTGAAAAGTAAAACTGTTGTTACCCTATTTAATTTCTGTTGTAGGCTACGCAATATACTCCAAGGCTTTATTCACAAAGACTCAAATTGTGTAGATGTGTTTCTTATCTTCTGCTAGAGTGGCACNGCTATTTAATTTCTGTTGTAGGCTACGCAATATACTCCAAGACTCGAATTGTGTAGATGTGTTTCTTATCTTCTGCTAGAGTGGCACATCTGACTCGGAATCGCCGATTCATGGCAAAATGCGTTTAATCGATCAAGCTGTGTAAGTTGTGTGAGTGAGGTTAGGTTTTCAAACATCACGTGTCCCGTCACGCACCATTGACGCGCGCACTTTATTCCCTCCTGTCCGATCCGAGACTTCTGCTGATGCCCTTGAGCCATTTACCCCGTGTGTACTATTGAGCAAAAACAAAATGTTATTGAACACAGCTCTTAAATGTAATAAATGATTAATTAACCTTTTCATTTAGACCTTGTCCTCAGAATAACACAGTAAATGTAGGCTACTTGGGGAATATTGAAATTTGGCGCATAACACAATTGCTGTGCCTCTCTGTGCCACTCATAACTATCTTTATTTATTTATTATTATTACTATTTTCCAATAAAGGTAGACAACATGCAAAACTATAGCTATTACGCACGTCTCTATATAATTAATGTTGATACGAATATTAAGAAATTATGACACCTAAACATATATATATATATATATATATATATATATATATA
>SCHK01240345.1:12624-23342 GCA_004124795.1 Poropuntius huangchuchieni
TTTTAATATATATTTTAATATATAATTTAAGAGTTTATCCGTGATTCGAAACAATTTAATTTTACTTATTCAGTAAATTCAGTAATTTTACTAATGTAAAACCTGTACGCATTTTAATTTCTAACAGATGATAAATTTTCTTATAACGTAAAAAAATGGTTGTAGCAGGAACTACAATGAATTCATAATTGAATTATGTTGAATGATATTTTTTCGGGACCTTTACTTTAGGCTTTACTTTAATTTAGGATTTAAACGTTAAGAATAAAATTAGAACATTTACTAATCAGCAGGTGTGTTATTATTATTATCATTATTATTACATTTATTTGTATTAAATATTTACTTTTATTTTAAATCGTTTATTTTCTTATTGATATATTAAACAGAAATAAAATAAATACAAATAAAACGTCTATTTTCATTTTTTTGTGTGTTCTCAATTGTTGCAAATCATGTATGAATTCCTATTTTTGAAATTCACGCCTGCTTTGACCCTTTAAGACGATCAGAAAACAGATGATTTGATCATCTTGCTGTTTTGCCGATATGAGCACATATTTGTGATGTAAAGAGAGTGTGGTGTTCCCGCGGACAGAGTGATTGATCACATCATATTAGGGTCGTTTCTGCGCGGGGTAATTTTCTTTGCTCGCCTCGGGCGATCCTCACATGTGCGTTTCCGTGAAGTCTCCAGACTCCGTCTCTTTTCATCTGCAGAGATGACAACAATAACAACGACAACAACGAAATTTACCTTTCCGAGACGAGATTTTGACAGAAAAAGCACTTAACGCAATTTCCTCCAGCGCAATTAATCACAAGCGGTTATGAAGATGCGTAATGAAAACGGGCGAATCATTGCAGTATAATTAATGTAACATGCCATATGCCGCTTATTCAAGACTTATGACTAATACATGTATCATATGAGGGGGGTTGTGCTCTGCTTTACAGCTGCTACGCCGTTGTTAAATTTAAGACACAGTTATTACACAAACAAAATCAATGTATTATTTAGTTTTGCTACATAAAACACGGCAATGACAGGCTATAAAATGATTTTGATCACTGTGGCGCGAGAACAAATGTTGATATTCACAGACATAAAGCTGCTAAGCACTAATAAAAAAAAAGAAAAAGAAAAAGAGATGCATATTAGAATCCATGTAAATTTTGAAAACTAAATGTTCTTTATATATATATATTTTACTGCATTAGGTAATTTTTTTAGGTGATGTGTGTGCATGTGTAGAAACTGTGTTATTAGGTCATGTGTGGATTATAGGTATTGTGTATGTAGGTTTTGTTTTATAGGCAGATCATGTGTTTTATATCTTAGGTACTCATGCATGTGTAATTTGTTTGTGTGGATTATTTTATGTTGCGTGTGTATATATTGTGTTGGGATGTTGAGATCATTTATTTGAAGTTATGCATTTGGTTATAGGTTATAAGCGTGCATTAAGTAGCCCATGGCGCCTGTAGTCCTTCGCTTTGAACGAGGGACAACGGAGGAAAAAACTCTGTCTAGGATTAGTGGTCAGATTTCCTATTTCCCATACACTCTCAAGGTCTTGAACCCAATTAATGGCTAATAATTACCCAGGGAACTTAACTGTAGTTGCTCTCGCGGTTTCATTAGCTGTGGTAGACAGAGCACGGGTGCCTTACGTTATAAGAGCAGAGGCGTGTCACCAATCCGATGGAATGTAGCAGCCTACCATATTACTTCATACTGTACATGTAATAGCCGATATATTTAATAGTCAGTTATGTAGTTTGATTTCACGCGCAATCTGTAAAACAGCTTTTGCAAGTGTTCTACATGTGCATTTTTGTTTTCAATTACTCTGCCTCACCTCTCCATTCTCAAAGTGTTTACGGCAACCACCACTTTTGCCTTCTTTGATATTGTTTTGTTACTACAGCCATTGAGTACCTTTGCCAATTTTCTGATTTCCCTCTTTCTCCCTCTCTCACACTCGCACACACACACACACACACACACACACACAAACTCTCTGTGGGACTGTGTGTGTCTGAGAGAGAGAAAAAGAGAGAGAGAAGTTGCCTGAAGCCCCGTCATCACGAAGTTGTGTTTACTTTGCCATTACATCCACTGTATTAGCATGTAGAGATCAGAGCACAGCCGTAGTTGTCGCAACAAGTGGGTTTTCCCCCCGTGTTTTCTGACTGTGGCCACTGCTGGGTGGATATCATTTCACATATTGAGTGTGGTGAGATTCTATCAGTGCGTAACACATAAGCCGAGCCCTTTCCTACCATGAATAAAGATTTGGTTTCACTTGCTTTCAACGAACGTATAGCAATAACAACAGAGATCGGGATCTTATCCATCTAATTCCATCTAATCAGTTTTATTTCTAAGCAGTGTATTATTAGCATTATTATTATTAATAATTTTGGATTTGTTTTTCTTGTATGCAGTGTTACTGTACGTTTTTTTACGATTAGCTAGCAATTAGTAGGTAGGCCCAGTAGATTTTTTATTTAGTTTTTTTTTTCTCCATTAATTTAGTTAATTAGTCTTATTAATTTAGTAGCCTAACCTTTGCTAAAAATGTTATAATTATAATAACAACAATAATAATTATTATAAAAATCAATTACTGTGTAGCGATTAATGACGGTTTTTTTGCTGTCTGTTGTATCAAAAAGTCACCACATAATAAATAAATAAATAAATAAATGAAATTTAACTTCCTTATTTGTTAGAATACCTCTTTTTATAAATTTATCCCGAAATATAACTGTATAAAAACACTTCACATTTTGAAGTGTTATAGAATGCATTGAACCGAACACAGTGACAACGAGACAATGGTGCCTGTATACATTTTATTTGACTTAGTAAGCTTAATAAAAATCCACTTACAGCTGTAGACATATTCAAACATATCATGGGTTAATACGTTTAAAATGACAGGGATTTATTTCGGCTAGTGATTGATTTGATACTCGATTGACAAACCTTTTAAATTCTGTCCTTAATTAATTGAGAGGACACAAGCTCCGTCTCTGACAGCAGTTCTCAAGGTGGATGTTACTGAGGCCTGGTTTGCAGAACACCTCTCTTCCGGGGTCTGGGCCAGCATCCCTCCCTTCCTGTGCTAAACCACAGGAAAATGGCAACAATCTGGAAAGAAAATAGTCCAAATGCGTGGTTACATAGCCATCACGTTTCCAGGAGCTCGTAAAAAGGCAGACGTTTAAATGACGCAGAAAACTATTCCCCAATGAGCTAGCGATGAGGAGCAACACTTTTCTTTACAAGTGTAATTACAGTTAAATGCCTTTACAAAGGTGTTGCTCCGTATAAAAAAAGAAAAAAGAAAAAAGAAAAAAAATTGTACAGCCCAGTGCGTGAGAGAGATTTTCATTTGAATTGTTTTATGAAGAATGGCAAGCAATCACTAAAAAACAAAAAGTGGCACATTGTTTTATACAATAGATCTGTGCATTCAGTCGCACTAAAATAAAAACAACAGTTGAGTTTTATGCTAAATATTTAAAAAAATAATAATTAAACACTTTCACCGTGTTAATATGCTATACCCAATAAATACTGTGGTTAAATATTATTTAAGTGTAACTAACAAAAATCATGTCTGTCTTCTTTTTCTCAATGAAATGCACTCAGAATTTGTGTATCTGTTTTACGTATTCTGTTTAATGACCTTATATGTTTATATCTAGTGGATGTGTCTTGACAAGATACGTTTTTACAGATTAAACGTGTAATATGGAGTCAGTCAATACACCAATAAATGTCATTTATCAGTGGGAGGCTTACTAACAAGATCACTTCTTCCTTCAGAGCGGGTCACGGCAGGTTTAGTATCTGTACATTTAAATGTTTAAAGAATTTTGTCCTGTTAATTCATCTTAACCTCTTTAATTAGCAAAAATCAGATGCGCAAAATAAAGTGCGAATTACTTCATTTATGAATGAAAAGGCTGTGGGGTTTGTTTGCACAAAATCATAAGGCGGCAATCCACCCTCTCACTCTCAGAGAATATAATTACGCACATAAACCTGTAGTTACGTGCTTCATACGGCCTGTTACTGTTATTTGAGGAAAAAAAAAATATATATATATCCTCCTAAGAGTGGTTTTATAAACATATTTCACAATGTGTTTATGTGCACGAGTTTATAATTATATTTATTGTTTTTAATACACCAACAGCTCGGTCTTCTACAATATAATCTTCACTATAAAGCAGAAGTGAGTAGCTTACATATAATTGCCCATCGGTCGGGAATGATATCAACGAAAAAAGACTGACAGCCCTCAACGTTAGTGGATATTCATTACTGTTAATGGCTGCTTTAAATGTCTTGAAAGACACCTGCATGAGCCCATGTGCTCCCATGGGATCTGGTGACAAAATGAGATCCTTTTTATTGCAAAATGGTCTTCTGATTACAAAGAGAAATTATAAATAACAACTGTTAATATCCTTCATCTTAAACTCGTACTGTGAATTAAAAAACAAAACAAAAAAAAAGAGAGTAATAATAATAATAATAATAATAATATGCAATTACATTACATAGCATGTATTATTTAGTTTTTAATAATACAAAAACAAAAAACAAACAAAAAACAAAACAAAACAAAAACAATGCAAATGCATATTTACTAGTTGCGTTAGCAAAGAAACACTATCCTTCTAATTTCTGACTGTATCTTTCCGCATCATATTGACTCGCTATCTTTTGATTGCGATATTACATGGCAAATGCAGAAAATAATGCAGATGTTGAGTCTGCTATTGCACTGCTGAGGCTTGGTTCTGACAGCACGCGTCCAGCTTTACAATGACCGTTAAAATGCGATGATTGTGCACATGCAAACATGACTGCAGTTTAGATGCACAGAGTAGTCTATAATACGCTTCGTTACACGTATAGCCTACCTAACAAATAATTAAGCAGAATCATACTTACATGAGCGAATTGGTTGCCTTGCCTTTCCATGCTTGCTTTACCTGCACATAAACTGCCACGAATTCGTAAATACCAACACTGATGTTCAAAACCTGATCTCGATCAAAGACCCAAACAAGAGCGAAAGTGCATTGTTTTAAGAGAGAGTTTATATGCATACCTTATCGCTGCGGATCCCACGCATGCACTCATACATACAGTAGCCTATTTCTACTCTTTTCTCCTCACACACACACACACACACACACACTAGCTCTCACACACAAATGCACGCACGCGGGAGCTCCTGGCCGTCTGGTGGCTCTCAATAGCAACATTGAAACTGAACCCACCTTTTACCTATTTATAGAGCTCACCTAAATTAATAATGTTAATAGTTTTTTTTTTTTTTTTTTTTGTATATAGAAATATAAGGCACTCGGCAATGCTCTCACATCATGTGCATAGAATTTTACAATAAAATAGGCGATAACAGTTAAAAGTACTAAGTGATATGCCAAGGGAACATTCATTTCATTTTATTTTCTAGGTGTGACCGACCTGAATAATAATTACAAAATAATAATAACAATATTAATAATTTATTTTGTTAAGGACTACGCTTTTGCAGATTTTGGAACAATAGGTTTTCACGCGATACAAAAAAAAAAAAAAAAAAAAAAAATCGTCGCTTATTGCTCGGGTGTATGAAATGTTCGCGATCACCTTGCGTTTTTGAGGGCTGCGACCTTGACCCCATCCAGGATCCAATGTCCAGCGTCGCGCCGGATTCCGCAGGTCCCTGGAAAATAGCACTTATTCCTCCTCAAGAGCTCAAGAAGGGGAGGTGGGGGGAGATCCGAGATGTTGCGGAGCGAGTGGAGGAGGAGGGAAAGAGATAAGTGATCTAAAGGAGACACGATAGGACAAAAAGTGATGATGATGAATACATTGGAAAGTTTTTTGGCCCTGACGAGGGTGTCAGATTGAATGGCCTGTGCGCATGTGCGAAGGTGTCCAAACTGACAATGCTCGTGAGATGAAGATAGCGCTGCTGCTGCTTCTGAGCTCAAGGAGGACGCGAGGAATCTACAAGCCGACAAGATGAGATCCAAGGCGAGGGCGAGAAAACTAGCCAAAAGTAGGTCCTTCTTGCGCTTCTTTCGCTCCCGAGCGGCCGCGCGGTACTTTGAACCCTAGCGCACATCACCAAAGTGTCATTTTCATTGATCAGTTCCTGCTGAGAGCGCGTCTTTGTCCGGTGCGTTTGTTTTCCAGCTCTCAACTGCATTGAAATCGCTCAAACTCTGCGCGATCCGCGGCGTCCACCCTTTAGACCAGATGCTGCCGTGGTGTGCTTGTTCAGAAGTTTTTCTCGTGTGTGTGATGGTGCTTTGGCTCAAATGGTCAGGAGCGCGTTTCCACGCCGCGTTGTTTGACTCTCTTGTTTTAGCGAAGTCGAGAAACCGTAGAGAATTGTTACACGAAAGTTAGCGAAGAGTTGTCGAAAGGGATAGTAACTTTTTTATTGAGTGGTTCCAGGTCTTGTGAAATCATATTCCTGCTTGTTGAAATAGTGGGCGCTGTAGCACTGCTCATGGACCCCAGGACGCACAGAGAGAGTGTGGAGATCTCCAGAGCTTTCTGCCTGTCCGCTGGATGCCATAGAAGAAGGAATATCACGCAAAATGGACAGTTCTTGCGATAATCTTAAATTAGGAGCTCGCGTTTATGAATCGTTGTCCTCTGGGGTCAGTTGCGGCTTCATCTGCGAATGGCGAATCAATAACGCGTACATGTCATGTTGAAGAAAATAGAGTCTGCTATTTTCTGGACTCTTTCAAAGGCGAGGAAAAGTGTGTAAATCTCCTCTGGACTCTGCGCGATGCCTTTGCTTATTGTTTGTTTGGCTTTCATTTGTATTCCGACTTGTTTGTAATAGGTAGGATTTTGCACTCCAACTATTTTCTTACATTAAGTGTCCGTGAAACTTTTGCATGCGATTATTCCCTGCAATGTGGGCACAGCCATAGCTCCTCCGACTCAGTAAAAAGGCTTATTTTTTTTATTTTTATGTATTAAATGGCTACATCATTTTTAAGCAGGCTATTTACGGACAAAAAAAGTAAATATCGAGCAATACGATGTTTTAATATCTGCTTCCAGAAGAAAATGATTTATCCAAATGAACTGATTTTCTAGCTGAAGATAGCTTAAACAAGCGGTGTGTGAAGCAGATGCAACAGTGCACTGTATTCACAATGCTCAGCATATAGGCCTATGTTTCATAGATGCGACACGTATTAAAATATCAAGACATTTTAGCATCTGAATATATGCAGGAAAGCACGCGTGGGCCCGTGACCTGTTGATTCAAATTGCCGGGAGAACGTACTGCCTACTCAGTTTGTTTTGAGACAGAAAAGTGGGCCTCGATATTTTCTCAAGCACACCTCAGAAGTTCTGTAGCACACGATGACTCGCGAGAATCGCTATTAACAGGTCAGACTGTCGTTTTTCGTCTTGTTGTTGTTGGTCATTCAAGATAAATTCGGGTTTGTGTTGGAGGTCAGTGCAGTGACACGACGACTCTTGAACGTTCAAACCATATGCATCAGACTTTCTTTTATTTACATTTAAAGGCATTCATTGTGTGGTCCTCTGAGAGATTATAGTTTCGTTTTTGTGTTGGAGAGTGTGAAAGGCCTGATCACAATCTTTAAAACACAAGCGCTAATTAAAAACGACTGAAATAGCCTATACTTTTCCTTACTTCATGTACTATAACTTGTTTCATCTCGTTGTTTTGAACAACCAGTGTTCTGCTTTTCCAGATTTATATTTGACATATTTACTTTATGACTGCATTCAATCTGTCTGCGATACCATTGAGTTAAGATGTTTATTAAAGTCTACGGGTTCCCGTGTTCACAATAAATTCAATTGCTCACGAATGCATGGGGATTTAATGTACTACTGTTTCATATTTATCTGAATTCATTTAAATTTAAATTATGGAGAGAGTATGCAGATGACATAACAAAATTGTTATTATTATTATTTTAGAAAAAAAACACAATTAAATGATTCATTATAATTATACATGTTATGTTTTTTTTTCTTATATTCTTATTAAAATATGTCGGAGCTGTTTTTAAAACGCAAATTATGTAATATACACACATTTCAAATTATTATTATTATTATTATTATTATTACAACTCAGCAGTTTCCCGTTTCGTAATTAGCCTATCAAAGAAATTGCAGGTATATGGCCGAGAAGCGTCTTACATATGATAACTTTTTTATGAGACACCGCCGGTCACTACATTTAATTATTTTTCAGACCTCAGTGCAGTCAAATATCAACACTATAATTGTGCTTAATTAAACAGTATTATACAATGTTAATGTGAGCTCACACAAACCAGCATCTGGCGGCTGGATCATCTGCTATTAGTGAACGAATCAAGTGGCCATAAACGCAGGTAGTTTACAAGAGCTTGATTCATAATGTTAGGCCCTTCATTCATTTTTCGACGAGGGTTTAATGCTTTCTGATTGGAAATTAATATTATGTGGCTTATTTATAACCGCCGAGTCACTTAGTCTTTGATATATTATCATACGATAGTTTAAGTTGAGTTTCAGAGAGAAATCGGTTTGTTCTGGCGCCAGGTAAGCGTGTATTCGCCTAACACAGCCTCCCTCCTCTCTCTTTCTCTCTCTCTCTGTAGGGTTATTTCAACTATTAGTAACCGTTTTGTAATTTTAATAGCATAGTCATATTTTAAACGTGAAAGTGTAATTCTAAGGGGGAAAAAATAGCGTGCAATTTGTGTTATGTATTTGTTATATTATTGGAAACAATTCATTATTTTGAAACCGGTTGGGGTTGCGTGTCTAATCAATAATGAACTCAAATGAGGCCTGGCTCTGTCACAAAAAAAACGGTGTTGAAGGACATTTTTCTGGTTTCCAGAGTATGCGCTGCGTGACAATATATACATGTGCACAGTAAATGACGTCACTGAAAAATATTAATAATTATTATTAATTTGAATCTACAGATGTAAAATGCCACGGAGATGTGTTGCAGATATATGCATTTATTTATTTACACATTGTTTTAAACCCTTATTTAACGTTTTATTCTCAGGTTATTTATTTCATTTTGTCATTTTTTTTTTTTTTCCCTTTAATGTGGGCTTTAATTTCCTCTGTTTGCATTATGATGCTGTCTTTGAAGAGAGAGAAAAAGTTGCACATAGAAATAAAATAGCAATGGACAACAAATCAAAAAGTTCTTGTGCGGCTTATGTTGTTTTGACACAAGTAATAAAATCAAGCCATAACACTGTAAAGCAACAATGGAAGCTGTGTGGAAGACACAGCCTGTCAGCACTCAAAACTGGGCTTTTACAGGCAAAATGGCTGACATTTAGCTTCAAGCTAGCCGAATGTGTACTTTCACACATAAGAGCTGGTGAACAGACTAATGGTGCGTGAGCCATTAGAGAAGTATAACTCCTCACACATAATCTATGAGATGTAAGTTTGTCTTTGATAAGACGCTCTTGTTAAAAGCCATAGCTAGAGTGGAAGAACTGTGAGAAAATCATTTAATGAGCGCGTGTGCAATGCATGACACACAACAACCACACACACACACACACATGCACGCACAGGTGAGCATGTCTTTGTTTCAACGCTGACTGACTGACATTAACCATAATGAAACCAGTCTGAATTTGTATTTGATAATGTTGCAATCACGGCATGTAATGCTGCGCACAGAATGCATGCATACACATATTCGTCCTCAACGGGAGCCTGTGGGGCAGCCTTTGACCAGCCGGCCTGCTTAGTTAACCCCAATCTTGAGCGAGAGGAAAGGTTGATGGGTGGCTTATGGAGCTGGCACAGTTTTCCGTCGAGAGCGAGCGCCTGCCCACCTGAGCTGAATCGCCCTGTGCTTCCCAAAGGTGAGGCAGCTCGAACTCAACCTTGCTCACATTTGTCACACGTCATTCATTCTGCTTAGTCTTTTTTGCACTGTACTGCGCTGTTGTTGTTCGCTTGTGGCACCTCTTTATGACATCACAGTGACTCGCTCGTGGGAGGGCCTTTTCCGCGTGTGTCCAAACACTGTTTCAGCTGTTCTCTGCCGCACTGGAACTGCACACCCTTTTTTTTTTTTTTTTCTTTTTCCTTTTTCGTTCACCCAGTTGTAGGAAAAGTCACTTTTCTGACCATGCTTTGGCAGTCATGTGCATACCTTAAAGATGACTTTAGTGTCTTGCTGCGTTTGCTCCCAGCATAATGCATTTTATTTGTTTCTCAAGTCAGGTTTTTTAAGAAAAAGTTTATATATAAGAGCAGGCCCCCATGCTGTGGAGCAGAGCGGGGTGCAGCGTGCAGTAGGGGAAAGACAGCCATTACAGAACTGTTAAAGCCATGTCTGCGAGAGAGACGTGCTTATCATGTTACAGCCCAGGCTGTCTGAAACTCCTTGGCCGTAGAAGCAAACGCACTGCTGTTTTTTTAAGGTGTTTGAGTGAAGTGTAGCTCATTATTCTTTCTTGCTAGGAGTGTTGTCTGGTAGCTGCCACTTTTCTCATTCATTTTGAATAATTATGTTAGTGAAAATATTTGCACTGAATTTTTGTATCGAGACAAAATTTAGTCTGTGTGCAATTATTATATTTTTAAATAATTGTGAAAAATATAATAAATATAAAATGCATCTAAATGCATGCAA
>SCHK01240436.1:11965-27213 GCA_004124795.1 Poropuntius huangchuchieni
ATATTTGCAAACCAAAACAGTCAGTAATAGCTGAGAATTTTTAAAGAATTATCTTCTGCTCACCAAGCCTGCATTTATTTGATCCAACAGACCTTTAGACTGTTTTCTGTTCATGAAATTATGCAAATATTCTACTTTCTAAACGTGTCTATGAATTAACTCTACTCTGGTTGTCTTCCTATTAATCCTCCCAGTCACAGAAACTCTTGCTGCTCCTAAGAGTCCATCTCAGATGATTAATCTTCCACAAGCCAAATGTACATCTGCAGTTTCTGTCATTTTCGACCGCCGGTGAAGTACTGAAATCTTCTACCATCATCTTGTGTGAAGTAAGAGTGACATAAAAGAGTTTTTCATTTTCAAGTGACCCATTTTCTAACATTAGACAAGCCATTTAGATTACATTATATTTTCCTGTTATAAGCTATTAACCTTTTTTTATTTCCTTTTGAAGATCTATGCCCGTCCACAGGTGACAAGAGAACTGAAAAACATACATCTCAGAGGCAAAAGAAAAAAAAAAGGTCCCATATTTGTCAAAACTAGATCAAAGTTCATACCAATTGTCAAAGTCATAAGATTTGGCTCACATGTAACAAAATTTCATAACTACTGCACTTGTATTTTTCCTTATCCAAGCGTCACTATGAGTTTCAAGGATGGAAGTTCACTTATGTAACAAAAACATCATATAAGGTCACTTCAACTGGAACGAAAAAACATTCGGATGAGACATAAAGAAATGGGGTGCATGTTCGTGACAGCTGTGAGCTGTATGCATGTTGCCATCCTATGCTAGTGATGACCGCGTCAGCCACAGAGGAAAGATGATAATACTTAATCTAACCAACTTAAGAGTTATTTAATGACTCATAGGAGGATGATTCATAACTGCTGTTTTCAGCAAATATGAAGAAAGTTCTTAAAATCACAATTTTTAAGTTCGCTGAGTTAATCACAGATTAAGGTCTATGATCTCTAGACACTTTACAAGTTAGTCACTTCATATGTTCTTATACATGAGACTATGTAGGTTATGGCATAGCAGGACTGGGCATAATGAATCAGCACTGGGCACCTTCAGGCTGTTTGAAATGGACCATTGACTGGCGACATTTCTGGAAAACAGTCATGCATCTCAGATGACTAGATCTATGGATAAATCATAATTAGTCAAACAGAAAAACATCAGATATGTGGGAGTGTGCCATATGCTGGCAGGACATGTGGAATCAACATTAAAGAAAGATGTTCGAGGAGATATGATAGGAAAGACTATACTTACAAGTTGTCTTCTCTTTGTTTGTGGTACGTAATATGAGCTTTGATAACTTCAGCCTTATCGCTGGCACATGCAGTTCATTTGTAATGCTTTTCAAAAGTTTTTCCAAGGTACGAGGAGGATGCTTAAATTTGCATAAATTGATTTGAACAATTAAACCATGTTAAAATAGTTACTTTACCTTTCATTTGGATTATTTCAACAAGTCATTAATATTGTATTGATTCATTTTAATGTGAAAGGCTTTGGCTGTTACTGCTTAGTTTGAAATAATAAAGACAAAAAATTAAAACTGATAGAAGTCCAGTTGCCTTGTATTAATATCGAAATGTACATAAAATGATCAATTTTAATGAGAGAAAAATTAAGTTAGAATATCAGCATTAGTTGGGAATTATCCTTTTGCTGGATCCTAGAGTCACAATATGTTCCCTCTATAGACTGATTGTGTGATAAAATTAGAAATAAATTACTTGCCTAAGTGCATTTTAACACTTGACTGTGATAAAGGGCAGGACTAGCATTGAAGATACTGCCAAAAGCCCTTAACAAATTCCCAAGCAGAGAATAGATGATGTCAAATAAATGATGCTATTTCTGTACATTTGTCACATACTGAAATACTGCTACTTTGATGTTTATAGGATGTTGCATTTTAGCCAAACGCGGTCATGATTCATGTTGCGAGTCCATGTGCTTTTATTTGCCCTTCTCATAGAGCCCAGTTAGACAGATGTCAAAATGCAATACATCTAAAGCGGCCAAAAGTGTTATATCACTTTGCCCTCATGGAACTAAACTTATATGATAGCATGTTGAATGTAAATACACTGATTTGGTATGCATATATATATACCCGCATATAGCATACATAAATCACTGCGTAGCAGATCTATACAGGTGGAGCTGGGGAAGGTGGAGGGTTACAGCAAGCACTAGTCATATATTTGAGTGTTGAGCAGTGAGCTCATTGGCTACTGAAACAAGAGTGTACCAATCAGCCTAACTCAGATTGAGTTAGACCTATCAGACTGATGTTATTATAGGTTCTTCTTGGAACTATAGATGCCAATAAAGAACCTTTTTTTAGGAACTTCATCTGGTCTCATTCCAACCACATATAAGCCAACTTCTCTAAACCTTACAGGATGTCTCACAGGACCAGAGGATGTCACATCCTCTTACTGGGGTCCTGGGAACTGTGGAAAATCACCAGGAGCGCTTCTTACGTCCTTAGAGCATTCCTGCCTTCCTCGCAAACACACACACACTCACTCGCAGACACATACAGTATGACCACACGCACAAGGGGAGAAGAAAGATACCTGCCAGCAAAGCCCCTTTATCTTGCACGTGTCTGTTAACGACAAGAAGCTGGCAGATAGGGGAGCTTCACAGGCAGGGTAGCAAGTGACAGGCTCCAAGCACAGCCTTGTATGGAAGTGGCTGAGGGAGAAGAGAACGATAAGCAACAACCCAACTATGCTGTCCATGTTTAGAGGCATTCACTAGGCCCACCGGGCCAGAAACAATGCCTGTTTCTGTTAAATTTAGACAGGTTATCGGCCACCGCTCCTTTCCCTAGACAGTCTCTCACAGCACCACAGGGAATACGGAGGGGAGTCCATAGGATTGGCTGCTAAAGGGATCTCTAGGTAGGCAAAGTTCCATTAAAAGCCATTATTTTATTGGATGAAAAACTTGGATGGTTTAATGACTGTTAAGGTGACATCATTTTCATTAATGAAGAAGCTTTTCTGTTTTGGCATCAGTTGCAGTGGGATCATTTTGATTGTTGATGTGTGAAATGTTCTAAATTATGCTATGTCATTAAGAAAACAACAAAAAGGTAGGGTTTTTAAATAATTTGGAAAAAATCAATTATGGCGCATAATTTTTGCTTATTACAGTACTTGTAGACAGTCCAACTTAACACTCACCAAGCGCTAAATGAGAGTAAATACTGGCTTTGGCAAGTAAAGAGAAAATGTTATTTGCCAACTGGCCCACACCTTTATTTGGAACTGCAATATATAATGCATGGGTTGACTCGAATTGTAAAATGATAATCGGATGCTAGCTAATGTAAATCATGTGTCTTTTAATGCGTTTTAGTTCATCAGAGATATATGAGGTATGCCTACAGTGAAGTTTCTTTATTCAGAACTGCATAGTGACACTGTCCTCACATTAATCTCCCAAATCAAAGAGGAATAAAATCACAATGTGTCTTCAAGAGATTGTGTAGTTTTACCAAAAAAATCCACTTTTTACTCAACTTTATCTTAGCGAACCTAAGAGAAAAGCTATAAGGAAGATAATAATTTTAATACATATGGACATTTTTAAACATTTTTTACCAGATTTTATCTTATTGAACTTAAAACAAACAGTTAAAAGGGTGAAATATTTAATGCAAAACAAATTAATTCATGGCTGATACATTTTTTCAGTTTCCTTGCATGCTACTGACACCATTTGTGGCAAAAAAACAAAACNAATTTTTTCAATTTGCTTGCATGCTACTGACACCATTTGTGGCAAAAAAACAAAACAAAAAAAGCAAAAACAAATTGGACCCTGCTTGGAAGTTTTTACGGTGTGATTTGAACTTTGGCCTGTGCCTATTAATCTGCTTAGCCAAGACAAACAAAGAGAGTGAGAAAGGGAAACAGCATGAAAAAGAGGTTAATTATCATCCCAGCTGATGTATAGATTCAAAACATTTCCACCAAAACTTACCTAGATGCAAGTTCTATCTTGCATCTGGGTAACTTGAATCTGTGAATCTTTCAGCCTAGAAAATTGCTACAGCTCATACACTCATGTCAGTGAGGTGAGAGAGTTTGGAACAGTCTAGCTGTTCCATGACATGACTACAGTACATCAACTGACTGCCCATGAGCAAGTGACAACATGCTGTTGTTTATTTATTTATTTGTTTTACGGTGGAGAGATTTTGTTAGCCAGGTCAAGCATGAGAGGCAAGCATGTCTGTGGAACTGCAAGCACAAATAGTCATCTTACAGAGGGAATAACACAACGGTGAACTCCCCTCCATGTCTCACAGCACAGCTGTGGAGCTATGTAAGGTGAAAGCTGCCCAAAACAGCAAAAGCCTCAAGATGTAAAGTTCACGGCAAGCTGTAGACGGACATTTTGTGTTTGCTTCTGCATAAGTACACATCTTCAGAGTAAGGCTGAAAAACAGAGTGAAATGCAGAGTAATCATTTTAATGATATCTTAACATGCAATGAATTGTTCTGTTTAGGTAGCTTTAGTATAAAATTGATTCATGTGACACATGCATAGTTTAGAGATCACAAAAGTTACATTTCCAGGAGTCACTGTGTATTAATCCAACTGGTACACATTCTCTTTGCTTCTTATCTGTTGCATGTGTGCATTTAGCCATTATTTAATCATAAGTCAAGCCACAAAACCAATTACACACAGATCATGTACGAGTATGCAAGACAGATACTGTATGCATGCATAAATTTGCTTTTCCACTGATTTGCGCCTGCATTGTTTTCGTCTAGCGAGCCATCGGCAAGATACAATAAGAAACATGATTCAAATTAATGGAGCCCCTTCAGGTTATATTGGTCTAACGCAGGGAGACACATCACGACAGAGATCACGTCACTGGCAAATGTGACCTGGCATGCCATAACAATGACTCAAGATAGGGCACAAAAGTGTCTTTTCTGCAGTTGCATTTCTATGACACAAACACAGACAGGGAGCTGAATGGCACAGCTCTGTAGTGATACATTTCTGTTAACTACAGCATGCTCTAAATAAATATTAAAGCCATGAAAGTTCATAATCATGATAAATATGCAGCAACCTAATGATCATATTATGGTCATTTAATTTGAGCATAAAGGCCTACTGATCAATTGGAAGAATGACAAAGTAATATAACATGTGCATGTAGCTATGTTTTTATATTTTACATTTTTATTTAAATTGTTGTATAGTTTTCATTAATTTTATTACAGCTTTAGTTATATTTGTTTTTGTACATAAAGTTAAACTAGGACAATGAGAAATGTTGCCTGAAATAAGTTTATATAGCCTATTTGAAATACAAGTACCTACACACTGTGTGGTGGCCAAGTGGCTTAATAAGTACTGACGTTTTACGTTTGTTTTATTGCTCCACTGTATGTGTTCATGGCGTTGGAGTCAAAGCAGAGTCAACGCGGAGCAGGGAGCGAAACTGATTCGAGCAAGAAAGCTTTATTTTAAAAGTCGAAGTACCGGCGTTTTCTCTTGTGAATATAACCAGAATTGTAGGATTTTCCTTGCTTTTGGAACATCAATGTTTTCTCTAGCAAAGTGGAGAACTGGTTTTATCCAAAAATGAAACTTCCTCCTTTAGAGCCAGCCAGTGTTTGGGAAATGGAAAACCTTGGGTGGGATTGATTACGCAAGGCTTGTGTGAGACTTTGTGTAACAATCCCTTAGTGAGAACCCAGAACGCTTTAGCAACCTCCTAGCAACCACCCAGAACTCCTTAGCAACGCCTTAGTGACCACCCACAATACCTGCATTGCCAGGACCATGCTGAGGACCCACTAATCACCCATAACCTTTTCACAGATCTTGAGAAAATGTGAAACTGTAGCCTAAATATTATTTTTATTTAGCCTAACTTTTTTTATTAGTTAGTTTTTTTTAGTAATTATTAATGTTGAGTTAGCCTAATTCTCAGTCTAATTATTCAGGATTTTAATCATTTTACTTTAAACATGCCTCTGAAAATCACCACATAGCCTATCAAGGGGGACAAATGTTGCTTTTTAATGGACAATGTAATTTCTGGCACTTATCTCATCATAGATAGAGTTGTGTGCTCTCGGTGTCAGTGTTATCAGCTCTCGAAGGTCTGGCACGAAGCCACAGCACTGTCCGAGCACAGCCTCTCCTCCTCCGGTCAGACATGCGAATCCGTACGGAAAGCGGAAAATATGCTTGCAGCACTTAGGAAAAGTAGCGTACAACTCTCCGCCGCACACTCTGCCCGCGCAGCTCTGAATGAATCGCGTGTCTCACACACAGCTCTCGTTACTGGAACGGTTCGGCTCCTGGAGGATGAGAGTGAACGGTCGCGGTACTTTGCGAACGAGCGCTGCCGGTAAACGGTCCGGTTGACTGAGGTTGTTTTTGGCGGAATCTCGGAGCGTCACTACCACAGCTTTATCTACATGTGGCGGCTTTCACACCAACACAGCATTTCTCTTTAAAAGGTAAATTTATGTACTTGGGCTTACTGTGTTTCATGCAGTCTGCAGTTAAATGCAAATAGAGGATGTGCTTATGTACTATTAAGAGGTAAAAAGAAGAGTTTAAATTCATAGTAGCTAATGCGTTTTCTCTTTCATTTAATCTAGCACACAGATTAAACATCTTCGAGATGTAATTATGTCTTAGTTCAAAAGCAGTTCAGCAAATCTTTTGCTCGTTTCTATTCAGAAACACTTCTATTGTTCATGTAATCATGCAATTATGTAATCATTTTTTAAATTTTCGAAATACAGTATATGTAAATAAAATGCTGCATTGTTTTAAGAGTGTCACGCAAAGCTGGTGTTCAGTTGGTTTAGCTGGTCTCCCAGTCTGACCAGTGAAAAGTGCACAGATCAAGCCAACACACCATCCTGACCAAGCTGAGTGACCTACTAAAACCAACACACAATCTTAAACTGGATCCCCCCCCCCCCAGTAGGGTGATTATGAGATATAGTGTAATTTGCATATAATAAAAATGCTTTTATTTTTTTAATTTTTAAATGTATATATTTATTAAGTTTCTGTTTGATGTGAAACAGCTGTTAAGTAAGTGAATGTGTGTCTGGTTGATGCTGGTGTATACACCAGTTACATCACATCTGCTTGCCTACAAAAGCATCCATTTAAGAACTTAACCAGCTTATTAACTTTAAAATAAATTAATTAATTAACTGACACTCCTCTACCTGTTATATCTTAATTAAACACAAGCAAGAGCATTCAATACTGCAATTAATCACAGCTGCAGTGATATTTAGTTCTACAGCATGACTGTAAATGCGTTATTGGCTTTATAAGACAGTTTTGTACAGTATGCTGAGTTTTTCAGGCAAAATTGACCAATTGCTTTGTATGTTTCTTCTCCACCAAAGAAAATAGTTAGATCAAGCTTTGGCATCACCAAGCAGCTCGCAGTCTAAAAAAACGGTCTGGAAAAGTGTATATGAGTGGGCCTCCCCAACTCAACACTTTCTGCAGTCACTCTTGGCTAACTCCACTCCAGGTTTTCCATTTCCTCACTGTGTTTTCCCATTCTGAGTGACTGTGGAGTGAGGTAAAACACTGATGCTCTGACTTTCAAAAAAACAATCCTCGCTCCAGGCAAACTCTGCTTACACTCAGCACCGTTCACATGCTCAGGTCCGGAATGCCGTGAACACAGACGAGCTTGTATACAAATATTACAACTTCCCAGTGCTGTCGCTGTAAACTGTAATATTAGCTCTTTCAGAAAATTCCTGGACCAATCATATTTGAGCAACTCTTGCATCATTTCTGATCAACCATCTTAGTGTTTTATCATTCATAAAAATTCACCTCGCTTTTTCTTTCCTCACAGGGTACGGGAAAGCAGGAACAAAATACCTCACTGCGAACATGGGCCAATCTGGGACTTCATCCTATTTTTCTCTTGCTCTAAAACTCAGCATCTTCCTCTTAGTTTTCTCCTATGAGCTCACGCCAGCCACTGCAGGCAGCTCCAAATCAAGCTTAGATGTAGATGCTTCTCCTAATGAAAACTCTTCACACGAGACATGTGGTGGTAGTTTTGAGTGCAAAGAGGGAGTGATCTTGCCAATTTGGACACCGGAGAACCCTTCCTTTGGGGATAAGCTGGCCAGAGCCACTGTGTACTTTGTCGGTTTGGTCTACATGTTCCTAGGGGTATCCATCATTGCAGACCGCTTTATGGCTTCCATTGAGGTCATCACATCCCAGGAGAAAGAGATCACCATCAAGAAGTCTAATGGGGAAACCACAACCACTACTGTTCGTATTTGGAATGAAACTGTCTCGAATCTCACTCTCATGGCTCTGGGTTCCTCAGCCCCAGAGATTATGCTCTCCGTGGTTGAAGTGTGTGGGCATAACTTTGACGCAGGCGAGCTGGGCCCCAACACCATTGTTGGAAGCGCAGCTTTTAATATGTTTGTCATCATCGGTCTCTGTGTCTCTGTGATACCAGAAGGAGAGCATCGGAAGGTCAAGCACCTACGGGTGTTCTTTGTCACCGCCACTTGGAGTATATTTGCATATACATGGCTTTATCTGATCTTGGCTGTGATTTCCCCAGGTATCGTGGAAGTCTGGGAGGGACTCCTTACGCTCTTCTTCTTTCCGATTTGTGTCATATTTGCTTGGGTTGCAGACCGCAGGCTTTTATTCTACAAGTACGTGTACAAACGTTACAGAGTCGGAAAACAAAGGGGAATGATCATTGAGACTGAAGGTGAGCCGGAGCACCAGTCAAAGGCAGATATCGAAATGGACGGCGGGATGCTTAACTCTCACGGCGAGGAATTCTTAGATGGCACGGTGGATATTGAAGATAAAGACATGAGTGAGGATGAGGCCAGAAGAGAAATGGCCAGGATTTTGAAGGAACTGAAACAGAAACATCCGGAGAAAGAGATGGAGCAGCTGGTTGAGCTCGCCAACTACCACGTCCTCAGCCAGCAACAGAAGAGTCGTGCGTTCTATCGCTGCCAGGCCACGAGACTTATGACCGGTGCGGGTAACATACTAAAAAAGCATGCTGCAGACCAAGCCAGAAAAGCACTAGGCAACCATGAACTTCGATCAGAAGTCTCCGATAATGATATTTCCTCCAAGATCTTCTTTGACCCCGGCACATATCAGTGTCTTGAGAACTGCGGGACCGTGGCTTTGAATGTGGTACGACGTGGCGGTGACTTAACTAGCACTGTGTCGGTGGAGTACCGCACTGAGGACGGCACTGCCAACGCAGGCTCTGATTACCAGTTCACCGAGGGTGTTATAGTCTTCAAACCAGGTGAGACCGAAAAGGAGGTAAGAGTGGACATCATCGACGATGACATTTTTGAAGAAGACGAGCACTTCCTGGTTCATCTTAGCAACGTCAAGGTCATTTCTGAAGGAACTAACAATGGGAATCCAGGTGCCAATCATGTGGACACACTAGCTAGCCTTGGCCTTCCTTCAACAGCTACTGTGACTATCTTTGACGATGACCATGCTGGCATCTTCACATTTGAGGAACCAGTGTTTCATGTCAGTGAAAGCATTGGCATGATGGAGGTGAAAGTGGCACGTACCTCTGGAGCCCGTGGTGTAGTGGTAATCCCTTATAAAACCGTTGAAGGCACAGCAAAAGGTGGAGGAGAGGACTTTGAAGACACCCATGGAGTCTTGGAGTTCCAGAATGATGAGATTTCGTAAGTGTGTTTTTTTCTTTTAACTGTTCAATCAAAATGGGTTGCATTGTGGTGCAAAATGACAAACTGTATAAGGAATGGAAGATTCTTAATTTACAATTCAAAAGGGAATAAGCATTATCTGGAATAGGGATGGCCCACTTGCCGGGTGCCGATGTGAGAGTTTTGAGCCGGTCAAATTAGAGCAGGTGTAAATGCCTTTTACTGCATATGAACTTAAACAGTGTGATTCTTAATAATTTTCATTCTAATCCTAAAGAATTTAAAGTCTAATGTAAATATTACATTTAAATTTATACAAATAAATTATATATATGTATAATGTGATACATAATGTGTCAAAAATGTGGGCGATACAAGTAGAAATCTAAACCACTGGCTTGACAAGGCGTGCAGAAAAAATCCTTACTGTTGAGCTCTACTATGTAATCAAAAATGATACATTCATCAAAGTCTCCACGTAAGCCAGTTGATTTTATCTCTTAAATCTTTGTCTTTATTCCCCTTACAATGTGTTTTACCACACTGATGTGTCTGTTTGCTGTAAGTTTTTTTTTCCTCTAATTTGCCTTTGCAGCTTTTCTGTTCCTTTCTTTTCACTCTTTCATTTCCCCACTAGCTTTGCTTACTCTTATGTTTCCATTTTGCATGGTTTATTTCAGAATCTGGTACTTCTACATTTCCCAGGTCTTGTTAAATCATGGCTTTTATAAGACATTTTTGTACCCATGTGAAAAAGTGTGAATTAAGGAATTGAGGTGATATGGTCAGTTTTACTTTGTCATTATGTCATCAATACGTCATTGCGGTAGCATGCATTTTTACCTCAGATTTAAAATGGCACTAAAAACTACTAGAGTAAGAGATACCTTTATTGCTTTAGGTGATTAAGTTCCTGAAATAACAGACCTTTGACACACAATAAAGGCTTTGATAAATGTGGTCCTTGAATCTGAACTGAATGAAAAAGCATCTGGTTTGGAGTGAATGAGCTAAGTAGAAGCTTTCCACAAGTCAGATCTGCTTAATCTGTGTAAAGACATGTCTCGGACTTCCAGAACTGCTCATTTGGATGACTAATTACATTTCCATAACCGTTGCAATGCTCGGCTTGAGCTTGAGCTTCTGGCAGGGAACAGGCTCTCCTCACCCATCTCCTCTTCTGGCACACCGCCTCAGATCATTTATTGGTATGATCACATACTTGACAAGGTGGCCTGAACCCCAGATATTTTCCATGACAGGGAGAATATAATGATAACAGATTTACACAGTCGAAGATAAACAGCTCTGAATTTGCTCCAAGATCTTGAAATGGAAAAGCTCCCTTGCTTGTGCTTATTTTAAGCTGATTAATGGGAAGACATGCACAAATGTAAACAGAGGTAAACGCATTGCTTTGAAGTAAGCAACCTACACCATGCTGATGTGGGTATGCCTACAGATAAAGCTCCATATATGGACAGGTCTCGACTCTGGACCCTGGATCCTATTTGGAGACAACTGTTGGTGGTGGATGTTTTTATATGGTGCTACTTCAAATCAGTGTCCTTTACTCGTAATTTAGATTGAATCAACCGTTTGGATTCCTTGGCAAAAGGAAGGTCTGGTAAGAAAACAGGTGTGGTTTTGGTGGTTCAGATAAGCTTGATAAAAACGGCATTCCATATTGAAAACATAGAGATTGTATTTTAGATTAGACACTAAGGATATCAATGTATTTTGTGAGGACACTTTCTGGTCAATTTGTGTGTTCACAACAAAGTAGCAATATCTTTTCTCATTTTCTTTTTGATTACTATATGAGTAAATCTACTACTGGACTCTGATCACATGGGCAAAAACAATTTATATACTATAAACTGCAAACACTAGTTTGAACTCGGATCCCTGTTGTTGAGGTATTAGCATTGAGTGTTTCATCCTGATGGGGGGCTGTCAAAGACACGAGCAAACCGCCTGTGCCCTCTTAGGGTTTTGTCACGCTGAGTAATGAATATAATGTTTTTAATGAGCAAGTTTTAAATCTTAATCTTGCTACAGTCCTCATTTATTTGCACAGTGAGGATTCTTGGACATTTTCCTCAATACACAGAATATGAGTGTGTCGTTGATGATCTTAAAGAGAAAGAATGAAATTTAGACATGGGAAAAATAAAGTGGGGGGGGCGATGGACAGACAAAGAACACAGAAATAGTATGTTAGGCATGTTTATATTGGCTCAAGTAAGACTGGACCTCGCATAAACACTGTACATGGAGGGGACAAAG
This sequence comes from Poropuntius huangchuchieni, assembly GCA_004124795.1. Taxonomy (NCBI): domain Eukaryota; kingdom Metazoa; phylum Chordata; class Actinopteri; order Cypriniformes; family Cyprinidae; genus Poropuntius; species Poropuntius huangchuchieni. Next base: position 24,018 of record SCHK01240436.1, read on the forward strand.
TCTCTAGAGAGGTGGGAATTTCCATCAATAGTAGCTGGAAAATTCCATATAGTGGGGACTACACAATTAATTTGGCAATCCCAAATAATATTTTATTCACATATTCACTAATGTCTTGAGTTGGTTTACAGAGCTCACAAAGATGTGTATGATATCTCAGGACTATTTCTGTGATATCTGTCTTTTATAAGCGTGGCCTTTTATAAAAATGCTTACAGCACCTTTAGTCTAATTAATCTAACAGTCAAAAGCTTAGTTAGGGTCTTTGGTAAGACACTACAATGTGAACTTTCTTATAAGGACACACTATGTGCACGTGTCAGAGTTCTTGCCTCTGCCCTTGGCTGATTAGATGACTCGTTCACTGGTCATGTGACACTGACAGTGAACCTTGGGCAGTGCATCTCTATATGAACACTCTGAAACAAAGACTTGTTCAACTGTTGAGTTAAGCAACTTATAAAAAAGTGGCGTGAGATGTGGTAACCCATATTCGGAATTTGTGCTCTGTACATACGTTTTTTCAAAAAATTATTCTTGTTATCCCAATGAGAATGGATTAGATAAACACTCAAATTGATTGCATGTCATGTGCAATTGCGTTGCATTAGCTCATTTTAGTTCACTAAATTAACAAGCGGCAAAAATCGTCTTTTTAGACTTGGTTTCTCTCTTTTTATTGGTCAAGAACTATGTCCTGATTCTGCAGGAGAAGGAAAGATGCTCGCGGGTTTATTGTTATGTTTTTGGAGCGTGTTTTTTCCCCCTAGTTGAGGAGGAGAGGGCCTTCTGTCGCCACGGTCCTCTGCCAGCTCAGAGCTGCCCAGACAAACATGCTGTCAGTTGATTTCATGTGACTCGTTGCACAAGGCAAAGATAGAGTCAGCAGCAGTGCACCATTAAATCACTGCTACCATCTCTGCTGGGAATATTAATCATATTAGGTAGCCCCTCTTGGCCAGTTATTATCTTATGCTTGTCTATGACTAATTGAGATTATTTCTAGAGGATTGTGTGCCTGCTGAATGCTCGTGGCTTTGTGTTATATGTGCGTTTTCCAAATTTTTTTAAGATATCAGCCTTTTTCTGAAACTACTTGATGATAGTTTTACAATGAAGTCTGTTATGTGGCTCGTGGCGAAGCTTTACATAACATGATTATGCGTGGCATTAATGCATTAATTGTTTAAGACACCATACTGGCACGAATGTTCTTCCTCTTAAGGCAGGTCATGAAAATTTTATTAAATATGGAAAATGTGCTTTTTTCGGTTTGGTGACATGAATCAGCAGTTGGCTCACAGAGAGACAGTCACTGTCAGAATAACCCACGGTGTCCCTTGAAGGCGAGTTTGTTCTTAAAGAATCTTGGTGAATTTCTTAGCATTACTTCTGCCTGCTTAGTTTGGTTTATTCATTCATGATGAAAACTGTACACACTGAGTGATGGAGATTGTTTATAGGAAAGGACAGAGAAAGTACTGTGTGTCTGTTTACAGACAAATTAGGATTTTTTTAACCACTTTACATTCCTTTAGTTTTTGACAGGGTTTTATTTTAAATGGCCTATGCTAAAATTGATCTAATAATCTCAATGTTTTTACATTTGCTTTTAAATAATTTAAGGTGAATTTCTTTTGGTCAAAATAAATAAATAAATAAATAAAACAAAACATGATTTAGATAGAACATTCTAAGCACATTCAAAAATGTTTAGTGCAAAATACAGTAACAAAAATGTAGACCTAGTGACCACTTACTACTTTTTTATTAAATTAATAATGCAAAATGAGTGCAAAAAGTGCAGTCTGATTTAGCTTTTAATTTAATCTAATTTAGCTTTATTATTTATTTATTTATTTGTTTGGTTTGCACAACATTTATTAAGAATTTACTACAAAAATATGCACTAAACATATCAAACTTTGAATTGACAGTAGACGGTTAGCAGCCAGGCCACAGTGTATCACTTTATCACTATTCCATTTCACGTGTAAGATAACAGATATGGTGCTTAAAATTACAGCTGTGGAAAATCTCTGCAGAATTTCTCACTCAGAAATGGAAAAGAATGTAAACAGTTATCGGGCCGTATTCATTCAGCTATGTTGTGGTCGGCATAGAGAAAGTTTTTGCACTGAAAATGATTGTCAGGTTATGGTTCAATTATTCTAAGTCAGGCTAGCTTTCCACAAGAAAAATGAATGCAAGAAGTTCCACACATACTTCTAACCTGCTCTCCCTCTTTCTCTCTTTCTTCCGTCTCTCTGTCCTCTTACTGTGAGGTTCTCCTCTTTTTGCCCCATGCTTATTTTGAACACTTGCATAAACTCCGTGATGTATTTTCCATGACCTCAGCCTAACGGCAACACAAGGGCAGGCAGGAAGATGGGAAATATCCTCCTACAAACCATGGAAAAATGGATCGCAATGACAGAGATGTTTTCTTGCATGTTTTACTGTAGAGAGGGGAGCCTGTCTAAAATGAAACATACGTGGAAGGAGTAACCTTTATTGCATTGCAAGCAGAGGCTCTCTGGCTATGAAAAGAATCTTAGAAGCTTCACACAGCAAATCAAACGGCACCCACACAGTGTTGGGGAGTAACTTACTAAAAGTAGCGATGCTAATGTAGCGAACTACATTTTCATTAGCGTGACAGTAGCTCAGCTGTTTTCCAATCACTGTAGCTTTGCCAGTAACAAGCTCTTTTTTCCAGTGAGTGTTGTAGTTTTATGAAACGTTACATAGTTGGTTTTTATGTCACATTGTATTGCTTTACAGCTTTACAGCCAAGTGAACTGAGGCAAATGCGCTCTCCTGTCCTCCCTCTCATGTAGCGTTCTTTTTAGTGATTCATTTTTAGCTTGTTCAGATATTTTTTGCACAGATTTCTTTGCTTCTGTTATTCATTTTTCTACTCTTTTTTCTTTTCTTCAGTTTTTCACATTTTTATTTAGCACAAATGTATTCAAGTTCATTCACTTGAATTGTAAAAGCATCACTAGTCAACTAGTCCCCGTCCAGCTTGTGTCATTACCATTAAAATATCAGAATTTTTTTATTGCTGCAGTTCCTCACTGCTTTTTGCTCATTTTCAAGTTTCAAATATAAAAAAATAATATTCTTCAAATATAAAAAAGAATTATAACATAGAATTATTATATATATATATATATATATATATATATATATA
>SCHK01240608.1:0-14783 GCA_004124795.1 Poropuntius huangchuchieni
TGAAATAAATTTTGAATTGTGAGATATAAACTCAAAGTCACAAATTTTTTATTTTGTGTCGGAAACAGGTTTACTTGAATACAAATAAAGGGTTTTTGAGGCCCCTTCAGAAGGNTCATTTTTTATTTTGTGTCGGAAACAGGTTTCCTTGAATACAAATAAAGGGTTTTTGAGGCCCCTTCAGAAGGTGATAGAGGTTCTCCAGACGGTTCTCCAATGCCTCAAGAATCCTTTCAATTTTATTATGTGCATTACAATTCCACATGTTCCAAAGATGCATTATATGAACATTAAATGAGAGATTATGGCAATTAAGTCAAATGTTTGTGCAAAATCATCAGTAAGCCCTTAAGCTCAGCATCATCAGCATCCTAAACTATTCAACATTATTCAACATTCCTTGACACTGCCGTGGTAATTATGACCAGTGCCGTTCCTGATTGCATTGATTAGAGTTTTAGCTGGAAAGATGCAGGGGGCAGCAGGTTTTTACATGCACTCTGTCTCATCCATTATGCCACATTTGTCAAGTTGGGGGTTTCAAGTCATTTAGTCCATGTGGGGCTGTAAACTGGCTTTTGGAGATGGCCAGCAGTACAAAAGCTTGTGGCTGGCTGTTTGGAGTACAGATGGTCAAGACAGCTGGGACAATTTAGCGATCTGAGACTCTTAAACTGCCCTCCAGACATGCTAAAAAACAGCTTGACAACATGCCTGCCATTGTTTTGCTCATTTTATGAGGACATTGATCTTTGGATGAATGGATTTTGCATTTGTGATTGAGAAGAGTAGAATTCTTGCTGTCTGGACCAATAATACATTTTAGACTGTAAAGATAAATTAAATATATGTACTATAACACATATATATTCTATGATAAATTGGAATGAATTTGCTAATTTACTACCATTACTTAAAATGATATTCATCTAAGATGACACAAAGAAAAACATGATATTCTATGTATTATATTATTAAATATGATCTCTTTTTTGTAATATAATTTTTGACATAAAATGTTTTGTAACTATTGGACATCTAGTATCTATTTTCTTTTGGATTTTGCATTTGTAATTGAGAAAAGTAAGACTTGCTGTCTGTCTGTATCACTAAAATTTTTAGAAATTAGATTGTAGGAATAAATAAAATATGTTATACACATATATATTCTCTATGAAAAACTATTTGATAAATCAGATCAATTTTAATGTAAAAAATAATGGTTTAGACTGAAGTTTTAAAAGGCTAAGGAAGTAATATATTTTATCTTACACATATCTATATATTATATTAAATTTACTTCCATTTACAACCATTATTTAGAATAATATTTCAGATTACATGCTGAAAAAAACATACAAAATACAAATAATAAATAAAAATAATATAAATTTGGCAGGATATTAAACATTTTATACGTTAGAAATATGTATTCTATATGATAATATCCCTTCATATTTTATATACAAAATGATAAGGAAAATATATAGAATATATAAAATATTTTAAATAATGATAGTAAATTAGCACAAAACCAGTCATTTTTTAAAATTGAGATTCTAAAAGTTGAATAATTAAGCTTTCCATTGATGAATGTTTTGTTAGGATAGGACAATATTTGGCTGAAATACAACTATTTGAAAATCTGGAATCTGAGGGTGCACAAACAGCTTTAAAGTTGTCCAAATAAAGTTCTTAGCAATGCATATTACTAATCAAAAATTAAGTTTTGATATATTTACGGTAAGAAATTTTCCAAATATCTTCATGGAACATGATCTTAATATCCTGATGATATTTTGCATAAAAGAAAAATCGATAATTTTGACCCATACAATATATTGTTGGCTACTGCTACAAATATACCCGTGCTACTCATTGACAGGGTTTGTTATATTATATCCCACACATTTAGTTTTTTCAATTCAAAGCATAATTTTAAATAATTAAATTTCAGTTCAAACCGTACAAAATGGAGGAGCTAACCATTTTATGCCTGAATGGATGTAGTAAACTAATCATGCTCAGGAAATAGAGAGCGGCCACCTAACAGCAGCCGAAACCTCTGTTAAAGGCAGTTCTCCTGATTGCCTGCCATCTCTACAGCTGCCTAATGAAGGCTGGGATCTGCGCTTGCTTTGGAAATGAGTTTTCCCTTGAAAACGGCGTAAGCCGTATCCAGGTCTATTTAAATGAGGTAACATGGGGAAGGTAAGCACAACCACTGGAGCATTGTTTGCACAGTTCAAAGTGAGGAGAGCGTACTTTGCACTTCAAAGACACTCATCTGGGAGGCAGTGAGAGGAGTGGGGGTGGCTGGGGGAAGGAGGGGGGATTTAGGGGACAGGAAATAAGAATCTGGGTAATTAACAACTTCTGCTCCGTAATAAAGCACGCAAAAGGAGACAGAAGCAGCCTCCCCTACGTAAAGCCACCAAATTTTTGATGTGATGGTATAACTCTGTCCTCTGTTCCCCCTTTTTTGACTATTATTTTGTTTTATTAGCATTACACACCTTAATTGCCCCCCATACAGTGCAGGGATGTGCTGCTTATCGTGTTGTGTGCTGCTTATCTAACATGAGATATTTTACACAAATGCAATCACTTTGCAGTTTCATTTTGGAGAACGAACATTGATGGTTTGTTCATGCAAGTTTTTTTTATTAAAACTATTATAGATTCATTTGTTTTGGGGTTTTTTAACTCTAAGCAGTCAGCAGTCAGTCAAATTTAAGATAAACACAAACAGAAATCATTCACTCAGCTTTTGTTAAAGAGGACTCTATATACAAATACATTTTAACTAAACTGATCAACTATTCACACTTTATATTATAAAAACAAGACATGATATCTATTTATCTATCTATCTATCATTAAACATCTTTATTTCATCTTTCTTTAAATGTGTAAATGAAATCACTAACTCAGTATAAACAGTCATTAATGAGCTGAGTATCATTTAGTTTATTTTAAAGGCAGTCTTCAAAATAAAAATTGATGTTACAGCAACCGAATCCTATTTGACTGATCTGAAGCACGTTAAGCACGTTTCCTATGTGTCATCTCATTTCTCCATCACTGTGGTATATTTTAACAGACTAAAGCAATGCATCTGCTAGGACAAAGGTCGATTGTTATGCGGCTGGAGGTGAGAGGCAACACAAAGCAGTGAGGATTTTCTATGTATTAAGATGTTAAATGGCTTTCCGACTTCAATGTAAATTCTGTGAGAGAAAGACTCAAAGTGTTAGATGAACTTTGGATGCTCTGCATTTAATCCCTTTAAATGTGATGACGCCCTTAACTTGAACCCGGAGTGTGAAAATGTCACGCAGGGCTCTTTATTTATAATATCACTTCAGAGTGCGAACTACTGAGTGTGCATAGAGATTTATTTCATTTGTTTAGTTGGAAAAAGTTTTTACTGATTACCTGGTATAGCTTCTTCACTCGTTTTTATTAATGTGAGAAGAATAATTCGCCTTCAGACATCATTTAGCGTCATAATTAATACGCCATCTTTCCAGGACGATAAATTGACGACTAATAACAGCTAAAGAGATTAAAAACAGATTAACAGAAACCGCCTACAGTGGAACTAATATACATAAAATACTTGAAACCCCTAAAACTTAAATTATAGGAAAACAAGTATTTCATTATATTAATGCTAATTAAGCAGTTTTCATATGTATAATATATTTTCAAAATTTAATTTTAAATGCACATCAAAAATGCGCGCTAAAATATGTTTTTTATTTTATTTAAAAGGTCATTTTAAAAGTTTGCGTGTTTCGACGCACTTTTATGTAGCCTAATTACTGATGTAAAAGTTGAAACTGTTCAAATCGATTGGAAATGATTTTGACAAGCTACATTTTGTTGGTATTATTAAGTTATTATAAAATCTTGATTGTAAGACGCAAGCTCATTTCATTTTTAAATTGTGACAAAAGAACGAGTCGTTAAACCTGTAAATATCAGATACATGTAAACAAACTTTCTCATATTGGACCAACAACCTGTAAAGTAAAGGGGTTCTCACAGGTTAACATTTGGCAAAATTAAATTAGGATGAAATGAAGGTTATAATACACACCCCTCTTGCTAATCTCCCAAAGATTGCCCTCCCCAATATTCCCCCTCCGCATCTCTCCTCCATTCACTGGCCCTCCTGATACATACTTAAGAGACCCCGTCGAGAGGATCTTTTCCCTATAAAGAGAAGATGCAATCCGACCGCCTTTGAAATGATCCTCAGGACTTATTGCGACAGGCCCTTCAGTCGCACTTCAAAAGGAAGAGTCCTGGTTTGAAAGCCGCTGCTTTTGAAAAAGGGACCCAGAAAACCAGGAGCAAGCGCGCGAAGTGGTCAAAGACTCTTACAACCGAAAAAGGACAGGAGTAGGAAGAGAGAATCGAGGGATTATTGATGATCACTATATCTAAACTCATGCACCGGTAACCTGGTTGTGTAACTGGGTCAATCCGTGCAGGATCTTTGCGCGCCTCCTCGCCCGCACGCTCTGACTTTGGCACGGTTACGCACTGCGCGCCGCGCTTCACGCAGGTGTGGATATATCTTGAAGCTCCTGTGCACACATGGCTGCGTTAACCTTATCCAGAGCGGACAATTTCCTGCACAATTTCTTACAGGTACGGCACTTTTGTTTATTTTTAATAAATTTGTTTCATCATACATTTTCCGTTTACATAGGGATACTTTGGTACAATTAAATTAACAACTTTGAATTTGCTGCATAACTTTTATTTGGGTCCATCTTTCTTTCTTTCTTTCTTTCTATCTGTCGTCTAGTTTACATTCATAGAAAATGTCACATTTTTCCTTCAAATTTAATAACTTTCAGAACAGTTAATAAATTAAAAGTAATTTAAAAAGTGCAAGTAGCTTAAAGCTGTCATTTTGGAAAGATCATGTATTATATTCTTTTATATTCACTGTAAAAAAAAAAAATAATGAAGTAAAATGAGTTTAATTGCTGCATAATTTTTTTTAATTATTTTGAAATGATTAATTTACTGATTTAAAAATAATTCCAAAATATTTATACAAGACTGTAATTAAACTTATTTTACAAAATTATTTTTATACCAAATATAATTCTAAATCATTTCTGTATATATGAAGGTTCATTCAGTTACAATGATTTGTTTTCTCCTCTCTAGGATCGTACTCCCAGCTCCTCTCCAGAAAGCGGTCCTAACACCCTTTCCTTTTTGGCCACCACATGCAGTCAGGCTTGGCAGGAGGGGTCTCAGCTCCCTTACGAGGGGCCGGTGGGCTCCGCTTCCAGCATGTTTCAGCTCTGGAGCAATGACGTGGCCCCAAACTCCAGCTTGAGCGCTCACCAGATGACCTTCACCGTGCCCAAAATGCAGTTCCCCGGCCACATGCAGCCCACCCTGGGCTCGCACGCCCATCATCACCATCATCACCACCATCACCACCACGAGCTCCCCCTCACCCCTCCAGCCGAGCCTCCGTCCGCCTACTCGTTCGATCTGTCTCCAGTAAAGATGCTCTCCTCCCAGGCGCAGGGGAACGCGCCGTACTACACGCAGCACAACGCTGTGGGTCAGAACTTTCCTAGCTTCCTTCAAAACGCTTCAGGAAGACCTCACCTGCCGGGTGGACACGTTGAGGACGGCCAGCAGTGGTGGAGTCTCCCTCAGAGTAACAGCGCACCCTCCGGGCACCCCTTCTCTCTGGGACGCCAGCTGGTTTTGGGCCACCAGCCTCAAATCGCTGCTCTTCTGCAAGGAACCTCAAAAGGTCTGTTGAGCTCAACTCGCCGTTGTCGCAGGTGCAAATGCCCCAACTGCCAATCCACGGGAAACGGAGGTGCAGCTCTGGAGTTCGGGAAGAAAAGACTACACATTTGTCACATTCCAGATTGCGGCAAGGTCTACAAAAAAACCTCTCACCTGAAGGCGCACCTGCGTTGGCATGCCGGTGAGCGGCCCTTCATCTGCAACTGGCTCTTCTGCGGAAAGAGCTTCACGCGCTCAGATGAGCTGCAGAGGCATCTTCGCACGCACACCGGGGAGAAGCGTTTCGGCTGTCAGCAGTGTGGGAAAAGGTTTATGCGGAGCGATCACCTCTCCAAGCATGTGAAGACCCACCAGACCAGGAAGAGCCGGTCCAGTCAGCCTTCTCAAAGTGGGACTGATGCACTGCTAAGCAACATTAAGAGAGAGTAAAGGATGCTGAATGCAAAACAACACAGTATAGTATCAGGAATGAAACCAGAGACCCTTTGAGGCCATTTGCGTCATCTAAAATTTTTTATAGAAAAGGTGAAATTGTTAAAAATACAGTATATTCCAAAAAGCAATAGGAGCATGGGCCTGTTTTGAAAATACTGGAGCGAACGCACACCATGCTGCATCAAAATTGATCTTTGAGACTTTAAAGAGACTTTAGGTCACAGTGGATGTGATAGAGCTGATAAAAGTGACATTTTTATGGCTCTGGATGCAAAGACTTCTTATGACCAAATTTGCCCTTGCACATTTATTTAAAGATAATTCAGTTCCAGTAAAGAAATTGTCTGAACAGCACAATCAAAAGTATTTGTTACATGGTGAAAATGTCATTTGTTTACATTTTGTTGTTGCTTTCTCTAGTTTTTAGGGAAAATTGATGCCTTATATTAAAATCATAAGATGTGGTTGCAAAATTTGCCAACATTATTCCCTGACAGATCACTGTAGGTCATGTTTTCTTGCAGAGAATGGCACTGCTATAAATCTATTTCACTCTAAATCTAAATAGGTTCAAGACATGAGCCAAATGTATATAATGTTTATATAGTGCACAGTTCTATAAAGACCAGCATGTGAAATATTAATAAACACAAAATAACTGTGCAAATCAAAATCTCGTGCTTCGTTTCATTCATTCCTTCACAGCGTTTAATACCTTGTCAAGCATTCTTAGTGCATTTTAACAGATGTGTGAAGTTCAGCAAATGGCTAATGTTAAATCTAACATGGCGTGTCGGATCTCAGCATTTTGCATTTATTCTAATGTTAATGTACTAGCATTCAGGATGCTAATTTAAGGTGGCCATTGTTTCCAAGGTGTCGAGGAAGCACTTAAAGCAAAGACAAATGACTGGAGAGCCTTCAGACATTTTACAGTTGTCAGTAAATAGTCAAGCTATTCATGAGAACAGTGGTCTGACCTTCGCTCATCAAGTTCACAGTCATGTTGTCTCGTAATGGCCGGTGTAAATAACAGACAACAGTCACTGAGGATAGCGCTCTACTGGAGCTCACTGTGAATGGACCCCCGGCTGTTTATATCCCACTGGCCGTGACAGAAGTCGCTTTGATTTGGCACCTTTGTGATAGTGAATGCTCACAAACCCTCTTCCCCCATCTGTGTGTGTAAATGAACCCTTTACTGCTCAAGAATGCCTAGAATGTGACTTAAACAGAGACAAATTAACCAGATATCTGCATGTGTTAACTAGATTCCCAAGCCAGATCACAGAACGCTCACTGATCTTAAAAAATTTTTACCATATACTTCATCTTTTTTAACAAAAAAGTTGAGATACACCAAAGCAAAAATGATTGTGAAGGTTTTTATCCATGCAGGTCAGCATAAAGTGTCTGATGGAGTTTAATAAGAAGAAATTCAACAAGCAAGTCTAGTTACGACCAATTGCTTCAAATTAAACTACACCAGAACTTACTTAACGGGGCAAGTTGTCACAACAACTAAAAGGTTTTTTTTTTTAAAAAGTCAAAATAAACAAATGTTAATTTTGTATGTTAGTTTCAATCACCCTATCAAAAGATCATAAAAACTAATTAATTTCTGTGAATTTAGTCTCAGAATATAAATTATCATTATATTTTATTAATATTTCTTGGAACCAATTACCACAATGAAACCACACTGGAATACATAGAAGGTCAATTATTTAATGAACATTTTCATTTTAAATTATAATTAGAATATCATTTTGATTGAAAGTTTAACTTTGTTTTCAGGGCAAAAATATTAGGGCACGTTGTCATATAATTTACAAGATGTCATTTTAAACAAATGATCTTTACAATTCAGTTTATAGTTGTTTTACTGGACAGTTTTGCTGATAAGCCACTAAAAAGTTGTTTAATGGCAGGTTTCAATGTGATTTGACAAACTGCCCTTTTATAGGTCATGTTCAGTGAACTATATTGGGTCTTTTTGTACGTTTTTTTTTTCTAAACTGACTTATACTCTGAGAAATACTTAAGTGTGACATCTAGCCCCAGTCTCCCTTATACAACGAATACACATCACACAGCAAACGTCTGTGAATACAGCAGAAAAGGAAACATTGTGTGTTCCAAAAACACTCTTGTGTTCCAAAAGGAACGAGTTTAATTTGATATAATACAATGATAGGTTTTGTCACATAGACATATATCATGTCCAATTCTTTCTCTACATCATTTCCTTCATCTTTTAGAGGTGTTCTTTAAAATAGCATGCAACAATGTAAGATTCAAATCCACGTTTGTGGAAAGGCAGTACAGGAAAGCTTTCAGTTTATACAGGGCTATGTCAAATTACTTGATTTCTGCTGATTTGAATATTACGTCAAGGCAAGAGAAGGTTGTTACAATCATTTTAAGGATATTTATGCGAATGCATCTGAAACATGCCGACAGTAAAGCAAATGAGCTTTGGTGCAGAGTTTTGAATTTGAAGTTTTGAACTGATCTGTGGAAAAAGACTGATTGGTTGTGTATACAGCGCTGAAGTCCTCTGGCACCCTCTGTTGGAAAGAATGTGCAATGAGCTAAACGGAGTGAAAGTGCTTTTTGATCATGCTTCAACATCAAATACCAAACACATACCATCCCTTCTTTGGTGAGACATCTAACATTGTATGACAAACTATATGATTAACAATGTCAATCCTCTTTCTAAGTAATGATTTGGTTTGTCATTAACAACTAAACAAAACACAATAGCCAAAAAAATGTGTTGAAAACTTTGGAAAATAAAATCAGCGTTTTCCCTCGTTTTTATGAGAACATTTTCCCAAAAATTAAGCAAGTGTTTTAGCTTGTTTTCAAATGGTCGATAACTGAACTGAATTACATTTTAGCCTTAATATTTCATTCATTTTTGTGTAAAGGGTACTGGCACCTGCTTTTGGCACGTAATGACATGACAATTTACCTTTGGCCTTCATTAAGTTATGTAACAATAATAATAATAATAATTCAGCAACCTCAATTTGTATGACAAGACCTGCAGAGTAATCCAGGCAGTGTGCATTACACGAGGAGGGGTGGCAGAAGCCAAAAAGAGTCATTTACCCACAGAAAACTGCTTTTATACTGCACGTTCTTCTGCTGTAACAACTGCTGTCCATCTTTCAGTCCAACCCTTGAGCAGTTCCTCCAGATGCTCATTGTGTGTGTTCTCTCGTGTCCATCTGTACTTGTGAAGTCTGAACACGAAGCTCCGCGAGCGGCGTCGCTCATTGTCCACTACAACGGAGTTGATTGATCTTCGAGAATTCAAACATCCAATTAGCGAAGAGAAAGCCAAGTGTCCGTGTCTCCATGCACAGATCATTCTTCTACATACGGTATATACAAATTAGCTGCATTTAGAGTCTGTTTCCCCTTAGCTCCTTCAGAAGAGTTTACGCAGCCCACAAAAGCATTCAATATAGACGGGAGATAGAAAGACAGCTTCTGTAAAGAGGCACTGATAGTGCGAAACCTTTAAAATCCAGCGTGAGCCCACTAAGGACCCTCTTATGTTTATTATAATACAGTATGTTCTTTGCAAAACACATCTGATGGAAAACGTTCAGCATGTTTGCAAGGATGAAGCCATCAGAATTTAGCACACAAATACACATTCATACATTACATGCACGCTTGCCCAAACGCATCCTCACACCCTCGAATAAAGGTTTATTCTGGTTCCTGCTCCAGTGACCTCCCAATATAGGAATGGTTGATTCTCCTTTAAACAAAACACGACTTTAATAAAAGACGACAACAATGACAAAAAAAAGAGAAATTATATAAAACAATTTAAAAAGTCACTAGGTAATCGCGTCACAGGTTTAGGAAGAATACCACAAGACAACAGACGTGAATAAAGTCCAGACTGTGGCATGCTCTGGTGCAAAATCAGAATTAGGGTCATTTCCATTCACAGGTCATCCTCATCAAGCTGGGCCAAGTTACTGGAGCGCTGAAGAGTGGAGGAGGGACTTGGAACAGCCATGCGTCCCTCTCTCGGTGAAGATCTGCGGCCAACATCTCCTGAGCTCTGGGACACAATGGACAAAAAAACAAATAGTTTTGCCACTGATGGTTTGTTTTTCTAAACAGCACATTATTAACATCAAGATTCTGTGGAAGCCTTTTTTGTGCCTACTGAGAAAAAAGTGTTTAAAGTAAGAAATAAAATTATATTATAAGATATAAAGTCACAAGTATGAGATATAGTCATTATTGTGAAATGTAAAGTCAAATTTTATGATATAAAGGCGCACTTACGAGAAATAATGTAAAGTGAATAAAGTAAAACTGCAAGATACAGTAACATTATAAGCTGTAAAGTTGCAGATGTGAGTTAAATCACAATTATGAGAAACAGAGTGGCAGAGTGATATAACGTCACGTTGTGAGATATTAAGTCGCCCTCTGGGATAGTAACAATTGGGAGATATAAAGTCGCAATTATGAGAAATAAAGTTGCAAATGCAAAATATTAATTCAAACTATGAGATATAACATTGTAACTGCAAAATATAAAGTCACATTGTGAGATATAAAGTCGCAATTTTAACATATAAACTTACATTTATAAGAAAAAGTCGTAATTGCAAAATATAGTCACACTGTGAGATAAAAAGTCGCAATTTTAACATATGTAAGTTGTAATTGCAAAATAAAGACAAAATTACAAGAAATAAAGATATAGTCACATTATAAGCTGTAAAGTTGCAGACTTGAGTTACATCAAAATTATGAGAAATGGAGTGGCAAGATATAACTTCACGTTGCGAGATATTAAGTCGCCCTGTGGGATAATAACAATTGGGAGATCGCAATTATGATTACGCAATTATTAGTTGTAACTGCAAAATATAAAATCACATTGTGAGGTATAAAGTCGCAATTTTAAGATATAAAGTCACATTTACAAGAAAAAGTCGTAATTGTAAAATATAGTCACACTGTAAGATAAAAAGCTGCAATTTTAAGATATGAAGTTCCATTTACAAGAAATAAAGTCATTTTATTTTAGTCATTTTACACTTTGAAATAAAGAGTCACAAGAAATAAAGTCGTGAATATAGAAGATAAAACTGCAAGATATAGTCACACTGTGAGCTATAAAGTCACAATTATGAGTTTTTAGGTCACAATTATGAGAAATCGCATTGTGAAATATAAAGTCACAACTGGGAGATATGAAGTTGCATGTGTAAGATATAAAGTCACAATTATAAAAAATAGCTGCAATTGCAAGATGCAGTCACAATGTGACATAAGCCACAATAAAAAGAAAAAACATTAAATAAATGTTTATGTAAATAAATAAAATAACAATATAAGATACAAAGTTGCAATTATAAAAAAATGCAATTGGTATGTTGCAAAGTTGCAAGTGAGATATATTAAGCCTCAATTATCTTTTCATTTTTTTTCAAGTCTTAAAGGCTTCCATAGGATTCAAATTTTCCCCCAGACAATACTTCTGAAATCTTCATTCGTGAATGTATAAAGGTTTGCGATGCGTGACGGAAAATAAATTCTCGTCTATTCCCCAAGCAGAGAATAATGAGCTGTCACAAGCCTAGCGCTAGTCTAAAAATGGCTGAAGAGTCTTAATTACCGGGAGCAGCCCAGGATATTAAGAGTAATATGTTTGTTACACGGTTTGCGATATGACTAAAATAGGCATGACTGAAAATTGTCACAACAGAGCTTCAGAAATGACGACATATTGCTCAACACTCCTGTCAGATCAAGAATCCTTGTTAGATATGAGAGAGACAGATGTGTTATTGTCTTATGCCTTGTTTTTTGGTTCTGTCTAGAAACTCTGAAAGCTTTTCACACTTATTATAAACCTCAGAGATCTTAGTTATGATCGGTGTCCCTTGGTATACCTGTCCTTGACTCATTTCTCACCTTCGATATCAGAATAGAATCAAAATGCTAATATAAGCACATCCTAAGAAACCCCTGTTTTTCCTTGATATTATAAATACAGCCTGAAGAAACGTAATCATTGCCGGCATTAATTGAAATTAGATGGTAGATCATTTTAGATTTAGATATGGTAGATAAACTACAGTACTATAAAATTAACTTAGCATGAAAAATAGCTGGCTTTAAACAAAAACACAGGAGAACTGAAGTCAAAACAGCCTGCAAGAACAATCAGACGTTTGATAGGGATCTGTTACTTCCTTCTGTCAACCTGTCTCCTTCCTGTTTGTGAAGTGCTGTTGCTCAAAGGCCTGAGTAAAGCAGATAAACAGCTATTTCACACACAACTATTGTTGAGCTGTCATCAAAGCTCATTCGGAACTAGACGCCGCAGTAGACGCAGAGGGATGTTTTAATAGTATCAGAAAAAGGAAAACCTCGACAAAGCAGACTTCACAGCAGTCCTAAATATGATTAAAGATGTTATGAGGTAAAATAAATCAGAAATATTTAAGACTCTGCACTATTTCTAATGAAATGAGCTAATATTTTACTCCAATTGTTTTGTTCGAAATACAATTCGCAATAAAACCATTTGTATTAAATCACATAAAAACAGAGTTTTAGACGCTTTACCTGTCCTGCATATAAGCCCATGTTTATGTTTGTTATTGAATGTCTACACTACACCAGCAGGGGGAGCAGTGTGGCTTCCTTTTCAACATTGCATGCTTAGCAAACACCAGCATAGCGTGCACTTTACCTGTGAGGCTTGCGTGCCAGAGGAACACAGGCCGTTGGAGACCGCCTGGCAGTTTAGAGGTGCCTGGGAGAAGGATGGCTCTTCGGAGAAGGCCAGCTGCACATGAGTTGGAGACACCGTCTGGGAATTCAGTCTGGAGTCCACCGGACAGCGATGTACTTGTGTTGACTGTAAACGTCAGACAGGAACAGCAGTTACAAGATTACAAGAAATAACAAGTTATTTATATCCATTTAACACATAAGACCCCCCTCAGATGATGACACTGGGATTAGTAAAGTAAGCTTTAGAGTCAAGAAAAAATTTGAGGTGAAAGTTTAAAAAATCAGGCCATTCTTTCTCAGCAAGTCTACTAGCTGCAGTAACATACTCATGTTTGTATTTAAGTATTATACTGTATATTATTATCTGTGAAGTGTTATTTTACTATTATTTACATACTATCATAGTTATTTTTTTATGAATATTTTGAAATAGATTTATTTTAATATTTTTAATTTAGTGATTTTATATGATTATTATTATTATTGATTTGATTATATCTGTTGAGTGCTATTTTATTATTTATATACTACACACACTATTATATTGAATTAGCTGTTTTAGTTTTGGTTAGTTTTCGTATATTTATTTTTAGTAATTTCATTACATGCTTTTTTCTATTTCGTTTTTTTAAGCATATCTAAATAGTTTTAATTTCTTTTCTATTTCAGTTCTAGTTTTGCTTTTGTCATTTTGCATGTCATTTCATATGTAGTTTTTTTGAAGCATTTCGAAATAGTGTATTTTTATGTCAGTTTTAGTTATTAATTAAACTGTAATTAATGTATTTCAGTTAGTTTCCAAGAAAACATTTTCCATTTGAATTTTTCTTTAGCTTTATTTCAATCAGCAGACATGTTTTTAATAGTTTTATTTAACAGTAACAACACATGAAAAAATCAAAAGAGAACCAGCAAAAACTGTTCAAGCATGCATAATAAACATAAAAAAAAAGCACACCATTAAGTATACTATGATTTGGGACACATTAAACTCAATCTTGTTTATTAGTTGGCATGAAAATTGGAATTCGGCCTACGGGCCTAGGTCTGATTAACGGGGAAAAAAAAGGGTGCTTGAGTTTCAAGCAAACCTCAGATTCTCTCTAAACTCATAAACTCTCTTACCTCTGGCTGTGAGTGGTCATCAGTGGGGACCTGGCTGGGCAGATAGAGAGAGGGCAAAGATGTGTTACAGGACCGCAGACAGGGCAGTTTGTGTCGGTCGATAGAAGCTGAGGAGTGGGGCCTGAGACCAACCACTGCTGACAGAGGAGGCTTCATGCTACGGCCCAAACTGTTGCTCTTGCTCTCTCTTCTCTGGTACTCTATGGGCGACTGCAGGGCTGAAACACACACAAAACAAAATTGACAGCCATTTTTAATTTGACAAACAAAAACACTGAACCGTCTCTCCTTTTATCCCTCATAGCTTAATGTTCATGCCATTTAAATATGGCAGCTACTTGACTGAAGTTTAAATTATTTTCATTAACTGCTGAGGAAGGTCTCACCATTTAGGAAATTACGTTGGGTCTCCAGTATTTGGCTCACGTCACTAACCCAAGCCTTGCAGATGTCATGTGATGAAGAGTGCAAGACAAATCGCACCGTGCTGCCATCAGCCCCCCGAGACGTCAGGGCAAAGCGATTCGGGTCACCTTCTACACACACCTCCACACCCAGACAACTTATCTGAAAGGAGAAGCCATGTTATCCAATGCAAACATACTGCGTAGTAAAGAAACCGTGCGTGA
>SCHK01240707.1:0-11773 GCA_004124795.1 Poropuntius huangchuchieni
ATTTATTATGTATATATAAATACACACACATGCATGTAATAGTTTCAGAAAAATGTTATATTTCTATATAAAATATATTTATATATAATATAAATTTTATGAATATAAATACATGTAAATACATGTTAATATTATCAAAATATATACTGTATGTGTGTTTATATACACATAATAAATATACACAATACACACACATTTATTACGTAAACAAAAACTTTTATTTTGAGAGCGATTAATCACGATTAATCGTTTGACAGCACTGTATGCATATGTGTGTGTGTGTGTGTGTATATATGTATAATAAATATTGTATTTTTATTAAAAAAAAATTTAGGTCATAGTTTTTTTTTTTTTTTTTTTTTTTTTTTTCAAAATCTAACAAAATATTACAATTCTGTGCTGCTTTGAATTTTCAACAGCACTTATATAAGGGATTTGGACCCTACAAAAAACACTTTTGCTGAAGTGGAAAGTGCCAACATAATTGCGCTCTGATTTGAAGTGTGCTCTATACATTGTGTACATAAGATCACCAGAGCCTTAACAGCCCTTTGATTGCATTTTCCTTGGCTTGACCGTGAGCCACCATGTTTCTTATTGCTAACCTAATGGTAAAAGGTCTGTCTCAGGAAGATAATTGCACTAGAAACTGTGGTGGCCATGTCTGATAAATAGGATGAGCAGATGTCCCCAAAAAGTGTTCAAATTTTAATAAATCAGAGCATGTGTAAA
Source organism: Poropuntius huangchuchieni (assembly GCA_004124795.1). NCBI lineage: Eukaryota > Metazoa > Chordata > Actinopteri > Cypriniformes > Cyprinidae > Poropuntius > Poropuntius huangchuchieni. The sequence goes on from SCHK01240707.1 coordinate 733, forward strand.
AGGTCTGACCGATTACGTCTACCCACAGTTCTCTGGCAGCAGAGTGGAGCAGATACGGCATGAGATTCAACATTATTCAACCAGGACCAATCAAAACCAAGGTAGTGTGCATGTTTTTAAATTGCTCTTCTCTGAAAACGTCATCATCATCCAAACCTAAGTGTGTTTATGGAGAAGCAGTGATGTCCAGTTTGTGAATGAATCATATTTCTTGTCCGATCTTTTCAATGACAACCAGTCGGAATGTTTGGATTATTTTCAATCTTTAAAGCTTTACTTTTTAAAAAGAAATGATTTATGTAATCCATTTGAAAAACAGTGCTTTACAGTGACTCCTCTGGTATTTTTCTGAAGGGTGCCTTTAGCAGACTGGATCCCACCGGTACGTTTGAGCAATCGCTGTTAGAGCATGTAGCCGTGGGTCGTCTGGGAACTCCTGGAGAGATCGCCAACCTTGCCGCCTATCTCTGCAGCGATTATGCCAGCTGGGTATCAGGCGCGGTGAGTTCGGTGACCTTGCGTGAAAAGTGCTTCGTTTCTCTGGGCGAGAGCTCACCTAGCATCAACCCCACAGGGCCTCTCCGTTTACAGCCAAATAGAAACGGAGCCAAGGGCACTCACTCCACCCCTCTTTCCCTCTCTGAGCATCAGAGGGAATTTTGTAAAGAATTAGAGAAAAAAAATAGTGCTCCAGAGATCAATATGGAATTATATGGTCCGGCGCATTACTGTAATGGCCCTATACTTATAAACTTAAGGAGCCTTGACAGGGCAGCTAATATGTTTTTCACAGTAAAAGACAAATTTCCATCTCATACGTATCTCCTCTGTCCTCAGATCATTCGAATGGATGGCGGTGAATATGTCTCCCTTGCTGGCGAGTTTAATGGCATGAAACGGGTGACTTTTTTTTTTCTTTTTTTTTTCCTTCAAAGTCAATCAATCTGAAATTTACAATTGGGAGTTTTTATTACTTTATTTATTATGTGTTTACCTTGATTTTATTTGCTAGGTCACAAAGGAGCAATGGGCCATAATGGAAGAAAAAATCAGAAGCACAAAAGGATCGTAAACCTTTGAAACTGCTGTAATTTGGCACTAATAAGAGTCCTGATCTCAATCTCCCATTGTAGCACAGAGGATCGACTATTTTGAAACATGATTGTGTAAATTGAGACTAAAATTGTCTTGACACGTAAATATATCCACCCGGTAACATTTTTATCACATTTAATTGTTGTGTGAAGTTTTTGAGCTGTGCTGAATTCTAGATTTGTGTTCTTTTTAGCCAGTCTGCCATTTCTGCCTTAACTATCCATTGTAGCAATGCCAATTACATTATGTATGCTGTAAACATGTAGGTTAACTTTTTAGTAGATATGGTAGTTTGGTATACATAAGCTTGTTTCATGCTTAGAAATTAATTTTGTTAAAATATATATATTCTGAAGAATAAATTCTGCCTTAATTCTTGCTTTTGTTAGTTGTAAATAAATACATAAGGAAATACAGGATTTAGTTGCTTTGTATTTCTGGAGTTTTTATCTTTTGAAAGTGTTTTTAAATCAGACTCCACTCAAATAACCACTGAGGAGTCTTTGTTTAGTTTTTCTGTTCTTTCATCCTAGTTTGGATTACATTACTGCCTGTGGTGGAGCAAAAGCAGTCTTTTTTTGACTGGGGCTCTTGACAGCATCTGAGAGTATAGAACACAAAAAAGACGTGGTGTGGTATCCTTAGGAAAAATGGTATGTTTTCTTGTTGATAGTAATGAATTATAATGTTTGTATAATACAGATAATCACATCTAAATTTTACTCTTTGTTGAATGTGACATTCGATTTTATGTATATACACACTACTGTTCAAAAGTTTGAGGTCAGTATATTTTTATTTATGTTCTGGAAATAAAGTAAAATGGTGATCTTATGAAATTACTATTTAAAAACCTAGAATTTCTGTTAGATTTGGAAAATGATTAATTTCTTTTTAAAAAATGTGCTGACTTTTGAACGGTAGTGTAATTATTTAATATATTACATACTAATAGATGTATTTAAATTCTTAATATGTAATTTAATATGGTTTCTGGACGAAGCCTGAGTCTTGACGGTTTTAGGCTTCAATTTGTCCTTCTAGTCATTAGTGCTAAATATCAGTTAGCCTTAACAATGGCATTTTCAGGTCAAGCCTAAATCCCTGGATATTACAGGCAGGGTGCTAAAATAGCTCATAAATTGGCATCGAAATTCTGGTTTCAAAACAATTTCCCGGCTACAGCGCTTGAGGGGAAAAGGCATTTCTCTTGAATGCCATTCATCCTTGGTGTTCCGGTCCAAAGGTGGCTAATCGAAAATTCCATAATATCTTGATATAGATATGGGAAAATATGAAAATCAGCTGTTTTTTAATATGCTGCTATCTTAGTTGATTTAGTTTCATCAAGCTCTCAACGATCCAACTAAACAAACAGGTTTAGACGCAGTGTTTCTGTTTGTTCCCAATGACGCAAGTTTTATGTCTTAGGGTGTCCGCTTTGGGAAGGTCAACTGTTCAATTATAAGATAAGATCAGGATCTGTTGAAACTTTAAATGGAAAGGAGAACTACTGCGAGTTGCTTTGTGTTTTTTGCTAGAACTCTCCAACCCCAGCTTTATGTTCATATACATTTTTAAAACCAGGCATTTATTTTGAGAATGTTTTTACTTACTGAGCATACTAACATTTGCATTTTGTGATTATGTTGCACCGAATCACACAACGAACTTCTTCAGATCTTCATCATTTACTCACATTGTTCCAAACCCAACTTGAAGGTATTTAGAAGAATGCTTCAACTATTTTTATCCATACAATGAAAATCAATGGAGTCCAAAACAAATCAACGTCAGATCCCATTGACTTTCACTGTATTTCTTCCACAGAAGAGAAAAGTCATACACACTGGCATTAAAATTAGGCTGATTTTTAGAGACTAAAGGATCTTTGACACAACTGGATGCAGGTAGTCATTCAATAAGTTTAATGTTTTCTTACACAGTGTCTGTGGTGTTTAGCATAGAGTAGCATGTCATTCTTTACAGTGCAAAATCTAACATTAGAGACAGGACTGGGGCGATGCATTACACTCGGCATGTGTTTTCAGTCAAAAATATCGCACTAGCAGGGCCTGCCGTCAGTTACAAACATGCATCGCAAAAGTAAATGCAGCCTTTTGAAGTTTTATATAGATTCCACCAACAGGCCATGTTTCATCAGCATTCCTTGAGGACATTATTGCTTTTGTCTATGATATTGTAAGATAAATCAGTACTTATTATACTTACTGAATAGGTATTGGTGGATATTTTGGATATTGAATCGGGATGAGGATTTGATAGCATGTTGGGTCTCTTCTTTTGTTAAGGGAAATGTCGTGTTTATGTATGCAGTGTAGGTTGTAAGTATTGTACGTGTGCCATTGTTAAAAAATCTGTACACTTAGAAACAGTATAGAAACAACAAATTGAAAAGTATGTGCCACAGGGTTGCCTGTCTATGTGAAATCCATGTTCAAAATGAAAGAACGTAACAGGGTTCTAGCTACTTTACGCGTCACAGGTGAGCTGAGGACGGGGTTCTGGCATAATGTGTGTACAGATGGAGGTGTTCACATCTCCTCTGCGCATAACACCAGCGCTAACTCTGTTCTGTAGAGCTTGCCTCCGTCAGACAGAGCCATGATGGCGCTCTTATACGTCGGGATTTTGCTGACTTCTAGAACCTGTGAAGAGATCAGAAGAGCATCTTGAGTGTTGTTCTGCTTATCTGTCAACGTGGCATTAGAAATGTTCAGTTTTCAGTCTCAAAGGCTTTTTTTGGCCTTACTGGATTATACACTGTATAATCTAGTTAACGTAACTTTTTTACATTACTACATTTATGAAGTGTGAACAAACCCTTGATCTGAATGGTCTGAACAGTTGCTGTTCAAAAGCTTGGCGTCAGTAAAAAAAAAATTCTGCCAAACTAATACTTTTATTCACAAATGATGCACTAAATTGATTCAAAGTGACAGAAATATTTTCCAAAATGATAAATGTTTTTACTGTTTCGCATAAAGGGTTTTTAATCAAAGAAAAAATGTATTATGGTTTCCACAAAAAAATAAAGTAGCTTTCAACATTGATAAGAGTAATTACTTCTGAAATTTTAAATAAAATATAAAATTTATTACTATGGGTTTTTTTATTTCTAATAGTATTTCCACAATATTACTGTTTTTATTGTATTTTAATTCAAACAAATGTCACTTTGATGAGTATAAGAGACTTAAAAAAATATATATATATACACACACATTAATATACATGTATATATTTTTAGTTCACAATTTTCAACTTTAAAATTTAATTTTTTTCAGACAGGAAAATGGACTAACAATGTTTTATGACTCATCCTGCACCACATAAATTTTTGTCCAATCAGATGTTCTCTAGAATGAAAAGGCCCCTCCCCCATCAGCAGCTAGCAAGTCGCTAATCATGTCTCACAGCTGTGACATAACTTCTTAAGCCTAGTGGTTATTTTAAAAATGAGACCTGCTAAAACTTCCTGTGTTAACAGTAAATTTGTTGACACAAGACAGACAACTACACTTCATAAAATCTTCAATTCTTGAGGAATGCTTTCCCCCACATACTTTCATAGTAAGTGCATTTCTATATGTGCTAATAATGTTTGTTTTTACAAACTGATGGGCTGAAGCTGTTATCTATGGTAATCTACAGATTACTAGCTGAACTTGAAATGCTTTTTTTAGTAATGATAGCTGTGTATGACAGTACTTTCTCCTTCCTCTAAAGCTGAGAATTTGCATGCAATCCACATTCAGCAGCAGGAGATTAGATTTCTCACTAGTATTATCATTTATGAGTTTGCTTCAGGAAAATAGTTTGTCCTCATCTTGAGCTTCAACTGAGAGTCAGAATACATCAACAAATCTCAGAAAATAAATGCATGAAACCCCCTGTCAGCTGGGGGTTTTTTTTAAGATGAGTACCTTCTTGTTTTTCTCACAAAGGTCTTTGAGGAGGGCGTCGAGCTCATTCTCGTCCATATAACCGTTCCTGTCCTGGGAGAGGCGGAGAACATAGTTAACATTAACGAGCACAGATGTGTGACAGCCACTGAGGAAACTCAGTGTCATGCCACTTTACAATCATTTCCTGTATTCTCTATTCAGACATTAGGGACGCCTCATGCAATGTTCTCTGGAGAGAGATTGGAAATCAGGGCATTAAGGATCGGTTTTGCACACAGAGTCAATGCAATGACATGCTGGGTCTCGGGGTGCTCATTTGGTGCTTTGAAGAAATAACAGCCAGAGAAAGTGGGCCTTTAACGTCCTTTAGATGGCCTGAGACATTCAGACGTGCTTCTGAATAGGCAATGTACTATACGTATTGGCTTTGGTTTAAAGGAAAACATGGCCTACCAAATCTTTTTTTTTTTTTTTTTTATACTTTTTAAAAAATATATTTTCATTTTATATTTCTTAAATTTTTAGGAACACGAAAGTAGATTTTATTTTTTTGACTAAAATTTATATATACATATATCTTAAAATGATATATCTAGACATTAGGCATTTAAGGGATAGTTAAAATTCTTTCAATAATTACTCACCCTCATGTCATTCCAAACCTGTAAGGCTTTTGTTCATCTTCAGCACACAAGTTAAGATATTTTTGCTAAAATCCGAGAGCTCTCTGGGCCCCCTTATTTTTTATTTTTTGCACACCAAGTATTCTTGTACAGTAGCTTTGTAAAATTATGGTTGAACCCCTGATGTCACACATACTGTTTTACCGATTTTTTTTTCTGGACCTTGATTGTGGTAGGACTCATTATGGCTTTTCAGGAGGCATTAAATTAGGAATAAACCCATCTCTGTATCTCCATAATATTCATAAAGTGGCCTTAAATAACCTCTTAATGAGCTAGCCTGTTGCATTGTTCCGGAGCAAACAGTATGAGGCCAAACCACACGTCTGCTAAATGCAGACCAGCAGTCTGTGTATCTGTAATGAAATGCCTCAGAGCTTCAAGCACATGCTGCCTCCTCTAATGCTGCATCATTGCTCTGTGTTTTTTAATAGTCCAAAAAGGGTACGTGTGCGTTTGAGCCGGTCTCCATGTGAGTTCGCAACCCGAACCTGCCAATCAATAAAGATCAGGGGTGCTGTCATCAGCAGTGAGGAATTTGCCCTATTCAGGGACACAGTAATACATTACAATGGAGCCAGGGCCAAAAGATTCAATGGTGTTGGAGGTGATATCCAGAAAGAGCACTGTCTTTGCATACTAATGGCTGCTTTCTTCAGGTCTTATACAATTGGAGACACTCTGGCTGATCAATGCATGCTTGGTTATGCATAAAACTAACCAGTATTAAGTTTAGGCTTGAGGTATTTTAAGGCTGTCAGGCACAGAGGATTTTGATGATATGACAGAGTGATTGATCAATGCAAGAGACTTACCTGATCGTATAACTCAAAAATCTTGTTGAACTCTTTTCTGGCCATTTTTACCCCCTGAAGAAAAGATTTGTTTAGTTGTAGGCGGTAAAGGGTAAATCCAGTACATTTATGAGTTCATTCAATGCTGACATACCTGAAATTTAAGTAGAAAGTTCTCATGGTCCGGTAACAGCCTGTTTAACAAAATAAGAGGCATTAGCCATTTTTATTTCAAAGTTAATAGGGCAACGATAAATATTCATAACGCATTTGCAAACTCACTAACCGTGCCATTTCTGACAGACATAATTTCCCATCCTTATTTGAATCGAAAATTTTCAGCTGTAAAAAAACCCCAAAACAATATTTATTCCCTCAAGTGGCAAGTTCTCAAGGTGACACTAAATACACATTTTTGTTGGGCTGTGTAGTTCACTCGGAGCTTACCGTAGTCAGTGTGTACTCCTCTAACTTCTTATCATCATATGGTTTTTTAGCCCTCTGAAGCAGGTCTTTCAAAAAATTCTAACAAAAAAAATAGGGAAAAAGCAAGCAGACACTTTTGCACTTGATTGTAGAATATAACCAGTTTTGTCCAATCAGCATCCATGACTGGAACTATCCATATTATGTTTTGTATAGTGGTGCTGTCTCCAAAATGTATCTTCCATAATTCACAGAGCTCTCAGAATTTCCTTTTCCTGCCGGAGGTCCATTAGTGGGTCCAAAAGCAGTCCAGTGTTGACAGATTGCACTCATCAAATCACTGACTGTAAATCTGGCAGCTGTTCAAAGAAACCGCTCCCTGTTTTAATTTAAATGCACAAATCCTCAGTGCTTGCTTTACACAAGCCCCTTTGAGGGATGCATATGGTTATTAGTTTTTGGTCTCAAAATCAAATCTTTTGTTCTGTTTGTTGTCGTACTCTTCAGTCCACATGCTGGAGAAAGACCTAGAGCACTGCTGACTTTTAAGAAGGAAACTCCAGAGCAGGTAATCTAATATGTCTCATGATTGACCTTATGAATCAGTCTATTACAATTTAGAAAGTACGAGCTGCCTTATGAGGTGATTTGCATCTTTAGTTTAATTATGTGTTGTTAATTAGTTTACTCTTTAAAAGGGTTTGTCCTGAGTGATATGAAACAAGATCATAAAGAGATAATAGGGTGAAATTGAACTTAAATTATGCTGATCAGCAAGTTTGTGTGCCAAATGTGCTAATGCTTTACTCCCTGCCAAACCCAAAAGATGTTAACCCTCATGTCCATGTTCATCTGAGAGCTCTTAGTCTTAACTAACAAATTTAACTTAAACATAAAGAACAGTTCACTTAAAAATGAAAATTTGCTGACAGTTTCCTCACCGGAACAGATTTTGTAAAATTTAGCCCTATATCGCTTGCTTACCAGTCCCTGCAGTGAATGGGTGCCGTCAGAATGAGAGCTGATAAAACATCACTATAATCCACAAGTAATCCACACAACTCCAATTCATCAATTAATGTCTTGTGAAGCGAAAAGCTGTGAGTTTGTAAGTAACAAATCCATCATTAAGGCATCATCTTTAAACCATTGCTTCTGGCCAAAATTCCAATCCTTAATCCATGATAACACTTATCATGATAGTGTATATAACTGTTGTGGACCGTTTGTGGTTGTAAAAGGTGCTTCATCTGTGCATATTTCTCTCCCAATTTACACAAGATGACCTTTTTACTGGAGAAAGCAATATTACGATAGAGGATATTAGCTGTACGCTAGAACATCTTAAAAATGGATTTATTACAAACACAGCTTTTCACTTCAAAAAATGTTAATTGATGGACTAGAGTTATGTGGATTACTTGTGGATTATTGTGATGGGGGTTTTTTTTCAGCTGTTTGAACTCTCAGATCTGACGGCACCCATTCACTGTAGAGGATCCAATGGTGAGCAAGTGATTTAATGCTAAATTTTTCCAAATCTGTTCCAATGGAGAAAGAAGCTTATCTACATCTTGGATGGTCCAAGGGTGAGTAAATTGTCAGCATTTTTTTTTTTTTTTTCATTTTTGGTGAATTATTTCTTTAAGTAAGTGGTTGATACTTCATGACTTTTTTTCCAAGCATATGAGAGCAGATTATGAACTCCAAAAATGAATCGCTCCAATGCATTTTTTCATATTAAGATTGCAGTATACTTATTTTGTTTTATTGCATTTTTCTATAACGTTTCTTCTGAGGTCAAACTGACCTCAAACAAAACCAGAAATGTTACTGTAGTCACATTTCCAAAGAGTGCATGTTTACTTTGCTGTAAAATACAGGGATAAAGCTGTAGTGTGTCCTGGTTTAGTTAGAGCAACACACACATTTAAAGGGAAAATAACAGGTTTAACATTACTAGCATTATTTTTACACACAGCATTGGGGTGTCCAAGGTTAAGTTCCTCAACAAAGATGGTTGCTCTCTTAGCTCACATCTTGTGAGAGGTTAAAAGTTTGTTTCCCACCTTAAGTTCGTCAGCTTCAATGTATCCACTGTGATCAGCATCATAAATTCTCCAAGCCTGGTGGAAAAATTAATAACATTAAACATTGGAATTGTTACAGAGTATACATTTTTAAATGTCTTTTAAGATTTTTTTTTTTATAAAAAATGTTTTAGAAAGAAGTCTCTTATGCTATTTGATGAAAAATACAGTAAATGTACAGTAATTTTGTTAAATATTACCATTTAAAATAACAGTTTTCAATTTTAATATTTTAAATTGTAGTTTTTTTCTGTGTTGGCAAAGCTTTTCAGCAGCCATGGCTCCAGTCTTCAGTGTCACATGATCCTTCAGAAATCATTCTAATATGCTGATATGGTGCTGTAATTGTATTCTTCAAAGACATGCATGGTATATTCTAGTTTGTATGAACCTCACCTCCATAAATTCTGCACAGGATTTCAGCTGTTGTCTGAAAAATAGCAAGAAGTTTTCCTCTGTTGGTAGTATTTGAACCAGCTGTTAAAGACGTAGAAACAAAAATCAGATCAACAAAATGTATGCACTTTTTGATAAATGTACTGTGCATCAATTCCTATGGGAAAGACAAGTTGACTGAAGGGATGTCAGTTTATGAAGTGTCAAATGCTGCTGGGTCTAAGGATATCTGCTTAGTGATAGCATCTCTGAAATGATGCTCCCCAGAGAGCCACTGACAGCTGCACTGATGACTGTAAATCCACACGTGTTCACTGCTCTGAACAGGTTACACATTCAACAATGTGAACAAGCGATTCTGTTTTCATAAATGAGGTTTTGATGGTCAGAAGTGGCTTGTGGTACTTTTGTTGCATGAAATCATTTCATAAATGAACAAACATTTTTGTTTGCAGGTAAATCAACACCACATGAGCTGAATATTGGATTGTGTCAACATGGCAAATCTTTTTAATTTTGGAGCCTAAACACTGCAGTTTGTGCCTGCCAGACAAAATTGCTTGTGCCAGCCATTTGGACAGTCAAAAAAATTTTTTTGTTTTAATACCATAGCATAGGGTTTTAGCTTTCTTACCTCAATGATACCTATTTTTCCATCAGCATTTTGCTCATATTTCTCCACAAAGGCCTTCATTTTGTCGGTTAGTTCCTGGGGAAAAAATAAAGTAATTTAACAAACAGGCATTCTAAAGAATATATTCTTTAACTCTTAGGCATTTTAACAAAAAATACAGTTTTCTGCAGATTTCAGTGGCTATAATCAAGCTTCCGGCCGTTACAATCCATTTCTAATGCCTTCTAAAAGCCATTGATGTGTAAGAACAAATATGCACAGACAGATGGGATGTGCTGCTATCTTCAGCCCTCATTGCACAATGCTGATTGTGTTTTCATACTGCTTTTGATACAGATGAGAGGAGCTCTCATTCCTCAAAAAAACCTGCCCATCTTGGCATAGGACACAGAGCGATGACTGTGCAGAAATCACTTTAATGTGAAACACCTCAGTTCATTCACAAGGTGGGGTAATGGTTTTGATGAAAGTCAGGCCCAGATTCCAGAGTTTGTTACATCTGCTTGAAGCACCAATAAAATGCAACTCACCAAGTTTTCTAAACTTTCACCTGTTTGCCAAGAGTTATTTGTCTTGCTACAGTTTCAGTGAGAATCAATAAGGTGGCTGAGACAAATGAAGGCATATCCTCAAGCAGGCATCTCTGAGAGGGCATGGCACTGGTGTAGGGCAGAATTCTAAATTGAGTGTACACTGTTTCCAATGTGCTTTAGCATAGATGATATGGAAAGTTTTTACTTTTTTTTTTTTTTTTTTTTCTTCTTTTTACTCAGTATTTCTTGTGGCTTATAATTAAAAATATTTCAATTTTTTCATACATATACCGTAATATAAAATCCATATCATTACCAGTACATTTTCCATTATATTTACAGACATTTCTTTCAACCCTAAAACACCACAACACAATGCATAATTCAAAATAGACCTGAAAACAAAACACCTATAAATTTCACAATCTGTAAGTTTTCGCCGCTAGAGGTCGCATTTTCAA
>SCHK01240778.1:0-10771 GCA_004124795.1 Poropuntius huangchuchieni
CACTTCAGAGCGAGCAGACCGCAGATGCGGTCATTGCTTTCAGAGTTGGATGCTGCTGTTTGGGAACGCAGTCGTGGGAGACATTTCTGGGAGGCAATTAGAGAAATACTTTGACAGACTTTGATCGGGCATTTGAGAATAACCATAATAACATTTCAGATGCTGTGGAATGACATCGGTCCGCTGGTTTTTGCTAGGAACTTTTGCAAACTAGATTGTTCTTATTACTCACCGTTTTTTTCATCGCATAAATATGTTGAGATTTACTGTTCACAGACGCTGAGCTGCACGCCATTTGAATGAGAGCTGAGGTAAGATGTAAGCAGCTGAATAGCGAGACAATTCAGCAATATTTTCCAACTGTTTACGATAAAAAAAGTTGAACGATAGATTAATTTTCAGGGATACAAACTACTACTGGCATTTTTGAATTTCTTAATGCCATTTACGTCATTCATCACAATATAAGATAAGAGTGAATGTTTTTAAATCTATATCCAGGCTTTCTTCTGTAAATTCATGTGTCTAAGAAGAGTTTAGCTCCAATAGCCCTCCAGGACAGAGTTTGGACGCTCCTGCTCTAAAACATTGTAAATCTGACGATTTAGTAACAACCGTCAAGTGCCGTGATTAGGAATTATAGCCTAACAAAAAATATAATTTGCTAGCCTGTTTCACATGCATCACAAACTGGCAGTCAAATGTTTCAAATAATTAAGACTTTTTATATATTCATTTATTTTTAGAAAGAAGGCTGAATTTATTTGATCAAAAATAAAGTAACAAATTTTAATACTATGAAATATTACACTTAAAATAGTGGGTTTCTATTAAAAATATTTTAAATGTAATTTGAAAATAATGTAATTTATTTCTGTGATTAAAGCTGAATTTTCAGCATCATTACTACAGCACAATTGTTTTCAACATTGATAATAATCAGAAATGTTTCTTGAGCAGCAAATCAGCATATTAGAATGGTTTCTGAAAGACCAATAGAAAGGCACCATTAAACTGGTGCACATTCTGAGTGAGTCTGCACTTAAAGTGTCCTTTAAACTTTTTATTTCTCATAAAATGTGAATGGGGAGGGGCTTGGATTTTATGAACAAAATGTTTTAAAAACTTTCAATAATGCCACGTGATACTAGGTGATCAGGATTACTAGAGCTGTAAATGGGGCTACACATTACAATGAAGGTTGCCAGCTAAACAAAGAACAACAGGTAGCAGACACCGTTGGCCAAATGAATCCAATAGTAATTTACTCCATTTTTCTATCTCTTCACCAGGTGTTGTCTTTGCATTATCCAGCCTGTTATTATTCCAGACAGTCTCCTCTTGCCCCAAGGAGTGCTCGTGTGACACTCATGCCAAAGTGGTGGACTGCCGAGGACGAGGATTATATGATATTCCACGTAAACTTCATCAAGACACCCTGGAGCTTTATCTTCAAAATAACCGTCTGCGAGGCCTGGGCTCCATGTCCTTTCGAGAGACACCACAACTTCAAATTCTGGACCTAGCAAACAATTCAATCACAACGCTTTCCCCTAGTGCCCTTTTGGGACTTAAAAGCTTAAAGGTCCTCAGCCTGGCCAATAACTCTATTCGAGAAGTTGATCGACGCCTTCTGGTTTCAATAAGAAATCTAACCATACTGGACTTGTCCTTTAACACCATAGGTGGTCTACCTGGGGCTCTTGCTGATAGTTTCCACTTTCTGACCCATCTGTCACTCCACTACAATCGGCTAACTAAGCTGGACCGTATACACCTGGAGGCTCTTGGGAATCTTAAATTTCTGCAGCTGAAGGGCAATCCTTGGAGATGTGACTGTCATCTGATAGTACTCAAACTGTGGTTGGAAACATTTGCCTTCAAAGGTAACAAAATGGTCATTGGTCAATGATTGGTCAATCAATGGTCGTTAATCAATCAATCAATCAATCAATAATACAGTACATAGCTAAAAAAAAAAAAAAGATCTTACAAATGAAGAATTGATGTAAGTAAATTTCATAATTATGACAATTCTGCTGAAATATAGGTATATTTATATTGTTATTATATATATTATTACCAAAAGCAAAAAGTTTAGCATGAGTGTCCGGGATTGCACTGCACCAGTGCCATTCTCACGATAGGATTGGCTGACCAGCTGACAAACAGTTTTACAACAGCTGGCAACTGGGAGCAGAATCCAGATTTGGTCCACACCTGTTAGATTCTGTGGATTTTCCCTCCAGTCGGCAGATCATTAAACATGTTTTTGCATCAGTCTTGCATGTCTCTTTTGAACTGCTGCTGTGAGTTTATTTGAAATGCAGGATCATGGGGTGACCCGCTGTTTATTTTATTTTATTTTTTATTTTTTTCTGAACATGGTTTATTTTCAACCCGCCTTGCCAGGGAAAAATACTAATCACACAAATGACATGCAAAAAATGTTATCTTCTGTAATATATATATATGGAATACGCAGAGGTCCATATGTTTATTCTTTATATTTTTTTTAATGCACAGATTCTGCCAAAAAAAAAATTATAATAATAATAATAATAATAATCACACAATCAGTGTTTATTGCCTTATGACTGGGATGGTCTACTGGCTTGCTCCACGCAGAGATAGGAAAAAGCAATTTTCTGTTAGCAGCCCTGAGCTTTACATGAAGGCGTTTTACACTTGTTAACCCTGCGTCATTCTAAACTAGGGGTAAACTAAATTAAGGGTAATCTTTCTTTCATGTTTTACTGCTCACAATTTCCCCAGGGTATTAACAATTAATCATGGGTATTCTTAAGCTGGCATTTCAGACTTTACATTGCCCAGGTAAAAAGCGGCACTAAGAACACTTATAAATTACAAGTGTGAAATGTTCCCCTGCTCAGGTTTAAAAGCAGTCTTTAGAACGATGATAAACGTTGTGAAAAGCCATATAGTGAAGACGACCTCCACCTGTTAGCCATTTCAGTTTTCTCTTGTTCTTAGGTGGAGTGGTCGACAGCGTCACATGCGTCCAGCCTCATGTCATGCTGGAGCGGGACCTCCGGCACATTCCCTACGAGCTTTTCCACTCCTGCTTGGTCACCAGCTACAGCTACCTGTTCGCCAACATCCACTACCTGGACAACAAGCATCGCATGCTCAGCGGACAGCTCCATCCAAGCCCCAGAGCACCATCCGGGAGTGATCTGAGCCCCCCAGGAGAAGCGATACTCCCCGAGTGTGAGCCCAAGCAGAGATCCCGGCCTGCGAACTACAGACACGCCATAGCCACAGTGGTCATCACGGGAGTGATTTGTGGAATTGTGTGTTTGATGATGTTGGCAGCAGCTGTCTACGGATGTGCGTATGCAGCAATTACTGCCAAGTATCAAAGGGAGCTCAAGAAGAAAGCGAAAGAGGCGGGTTCGGGAGAGGAGCGGAAAAACATTAAAAGAGAGGAGGACAAGGAACCTCTGGAGTGACCCGAAGATCAGCATCACATGATGCACATGAAGCACAAATAAACATCAGGGTTACACTTCAGATTATCCACATACTGTTGTGCATCTACAAAGTCACTTTCAAGGCAAGTCAGTGTACTTGGCAGCCATATTGGCGATGCCCCTAGGGCAGCTATTTTCTTATTATGCAGACACAGCTCCTACCTGAAATGGGAAAGATGTAAAACTCCAAAACTATTATTATTATTATTATTATTATTATTATTATAGCAGCTTAAACTAGGCCAGAAAAAAACGTATTGTTCAGGCTGGTCAAACAAATGCACATGCATGGTCTAGACTAAAACAGCAGTCAATCATTTTGGCAAAAAGGCAGTTGGCTCTTTGCGAGTTAAAGCAAACAGTCATTCTGCTTTATAGGACAGGTTCATAGATTTTCAACAAGTTTTGTATTAGTAGTATACGTAAATTAGCAATGTGTACTCTTTCTCCATAGGGGCTTTCGCACCGCATAGTTCTAGGAGCTTAGTTCTGGAACTAGCCAGCAGGGTAGTTACTAGAGACCCAAATTTCTCCCTCGGGCCGTTTTCCTGGTTGCGTTCGCACCGGCAGCAAGAACTCTGAAGCGGCCGACAGCAATCTTTTTGCGTGGCATTAACAAATGTCAAAAAAAAAAAAAGGTGTATGGAGCACTCCATGATCAGAGCTGTTTTTGTTGTGTGTCGTGGGGGGTTTCATGATAACGGAGATGGAACGTCAACACACAATTTACGTGAGCAAAAATTTGGGTTAAGAGACTAAATTCTTTATAAAAACTTGCAGTGTTACATATCACTGAAACTGAGTAAAGAACACAACACTGCAGACAACAGATAAATTACGTTATAGCTGTTTTCCATAGTCGTGGAGTAAACATGTTTACATGGCTTTTTAAAAATGCTGGGTAGCCGGTGTTTTGCGTGCGTTCGGCCAATCAGCGTACACTTACGTCACTGATAGTTCCTAGTACTGTTTTAGACCCTACTCTGAAGCAGGAGCTAATTTAGTTCCTCCAAACAGAGTACCTGGAACTAAAACCATTGCTAGTTCCTGCAGTTCGAACACGTCAAAAAGTAAAGAGTTCCACAATTAGTTTGGGTACTATGAAACGGTTCCCTCGGTGCGAAAGGCCTTCATGTTACCAGCGTCTAGTGCATTATAGGTGATGAAGTATCCCTACCTTTTTGCCAAAAGGGAACGCCATAGCCCTTTTTCTCTGTTTTCTCTAGTCATGTAGCAAAAAACAACTCCTTTCTACTGCATAAACAGCTAAGTTTTATTAAAAGCTCATCTTGCTAGCAGTGAATTATCCCTTTAAATGGCCAGCTCACAGTTTATGGCCTACTAAAGATTTCAAACTTATTTGTCACACTATTTCCTCCATATTTTTCAGTTATTTTTACATTATTTTATTTATGTATTTTTTTTCAAGTACTGTGCAAATCTTTGGAAAAATTGAATTATTGTGTAGTTGAGGCACAAAGTTCCTGATTAGTACTGCAAATGCCCAAAAAAAAAAAAAAAAAAAAAAAAATTATTGTGTGCAGCGTGACAAGCTTTCGTGCTTCAGGTGTACCCTCGAATCGATTGAACATATTGAGTAGTGTAATTTTTGCCTATTTATTTTTCTATAAGTGGTCTGTCTCTGCTCCCTCGTACAGTCTCTGGTATCTATTGTAACTTTTAAAATGATAAGACTAAAAACTGAGGGGAGACTCCCCTACTGCTGTTTACACTATTGCAGCTCTATGGATAAGGCAACATCAATTCCCATTGAGCTTTAGTTAGGCCAAAGATTTATGTGAACATATCAAACGTATGTGTTTTAATCTATCCTGTCTCACCTGTTTCCCCTTGTTAAACTGGGGGAAGAAGTTGTGTGTATGTCTGATGCTAATACAATTATTGTGCTTCCTCTCGTGACACGGAAATTACACAATCATAGAGAATTTACACACAGCCGGTAACAAGCAATATTTACACACTGACAAACTATACCTTTTTGAAGTGTTTTATTTAGAGTCTATTGCATAATTTAAGAAAATAAAATATGATAAATTATGATGAAAGGACAATTTCTATCACTCCATAATTAGGTCATGTGGACAGATCCTTATATCAGTGTGCCCTATTATATAAGAATCCATGTAAACATACAGAATCTGTTTGTATACAGATACAAACAGTGGATTAAGAGATTCTGAGCTCTTGAGAAATGAGATGACAAGAAGGAAATAGTGATACAGATGTCTTGTGATGGAGTATACGAGATTATGTAAACGTGCATATGAAGGGTTGATCTGTCAGAAATGATTTATGTATGTTATGTAACAACACACAACTAAGCAATATATTGTACATTGGTAAAGTTTACATGTCCTGTGATGTTCAACATGCTATGCATGCTAAAAATCTCAAATTATTTAAAATGACATTGTTAATTCTTTTTTTATGATCATAAAGCAGTCTTTAAGATAGAAGTGTTTTAGAAAGTATTCATATTATTAAAAATACATTGGTGACACTATAAGACCATTTGAAATAAAGTATAGGGGAAGTGGCACATTTACACACTGTAATTTAATTTAATTTAATTTAATTTAATCATCAAGCACATTCAAGTTGTGATTATAGGAAGACATCCTGTAAACTGGCCTTTAAAACATATCAAGGACACACATGCCCCGGTTACACAAGAGTGTTCTGTCATCAGCGTGTCAGGCTGCATTAGTGTGTGCTGCAATGCGCTTGTGAAACTGAGCAGTATCACATCTGAAGCAGTGTATGAACATTATTTTCAAATATATATAATTATTCTTTTCAAATCAGATCAACCAACAGTCATTGAGCCAGAAAGCTCAATTTGTCATATATCTGTGGTATATGTGTATGTGCTTGTATTACAAAATGTTGTTAAATATATGTTCATTAGTGATTAGAATTAAAGCATAAAAATAAAAGATGTAAAAGATACATCAAATTTAAAATATATAAAATAAACAACATGGGATACTGTATAGAACTTGATTTTAGTTGTGTGTACTGTATGTCCGCTCCAGAAAAACAATGAATCATACGCAGTAGAGGGTGAAAATCTGTCTGTTCTACTTCATTTCTCTGTCAGTTATAACATGAATCATTTGTGCATGAGCGTATGTGTGTGTTTGTGTGTGTGTGTGTGTGTGTGTGTGAGTGCTCCAGCAGGCTTATGTTCAAGCAGACACTTTCTAATTTTCTCTGTGTGTTATTCTATTTCCTTTCATCCGTTCCTACTGTTTGTCTAGCGTGTCTCTTTTTGCTCACATGGATTATGTCTTTAGATCTCACTATCCCTCTCATATATAAACACCTCCAGTGCACAGAAACAACAACAAAAACACAAGATTTTGTAAAATAAGCAGTGATATTCATGCAAGGTTAGAGGGCGAGTGCGGTACCTGCAGCGATGGGCGACTCTCTCTCATCCAACAAATGAATGGCGCTGCTGGCCAAAAGCACACTCTTATTCTCCGAGCCTAAAACACAGCGATACAGTTAGTTTAAAACAAATAATATAGAGGATACTAGGCCAGCACTTTCTGTTTTACTGTGGAACTGTTTGTTTTTTTGTGTTACACTAATCTCAAGCTCTGATTTAATTTTCCCACATTTTAACATTAAACACATCAACCAACCACTGTTAAATATTATTGCGGTAATATCTGTAAGTCTAATTAATGAATTGAAAATGAATTCATGAATTGAAATTTTTATCTGGAACACTAATGGCTATTTTTAAATGCCTTGTCACTTTGACAGTTAATATATTATATTTCCCTGCTTTAGAAGCATTCGAAAAAACACTGCTGATAGGGATTAGAAGTGAAAAAAAGGCAAGAAAATTAAGTCTTAAAGCATCCATATGAAAACATGAGGAAAGAGACCTGAATGAGAATTTGGGAAAACAAGACATTCATTCCAGTGCATTCCAGTGAATTTTTCATACTGCTACCACAAGAGTGCAGTATGTGCTGTGTTTTCCACAGAAAAACGAAAAAGAAAATAAGGAGACAGAACACACCAAACTGAAAAGAGACATTGTCACAGATATTCTTGTGATACCACAATCAAATTAAAAACTAAGCACTAGATCATTTTACTGACATAAAATTTACAGTTCATTCAGTCAAATGAATAAGGATTATTTGCAACATTATTATTTAAAAATAATTATTTGTTGCAGTCTTTCTGAGTGGAAGTTCCTCAAATCAGAAATGTTACCCATAACTTAAAAGGCAGTAGACTCATTTGGGAAAAGGTGGAAATGATTGCCGCTTCATTTTGATAAACTGCAGAACTACTACAGTAAAAAATGCTGTAACACTAGTAATAAGCATCCATTAATATTCTGTAATTTCACTGAATTTTCACAGTGTTCAGTTAAGATGAATGGTAAATAATCCATTATTTATTCCTAACAAATCATTCTAAAAGAATACAATGCATCATTACTCCACTAATTCTAAGATAAGAAATCCGTGAAATAATGTTTGTTTGAAAAGCCCATGATTTACTCACCCTCAAGGCATCCAATTCGATTTGAGTTATATTAAAAATTGCCCTGGCTCTTCCAAACTTTATAAAGGCAGTGGGCAGGTGTTTCTGTTGAATAGTCCAAAAGCAGTCCAATAAAGTGCATCCATCCATACTAAAAAAGTGCCTCACACAGCTCCGGGGGGTAAATAAAGGAAAAGAAAATGTAAGAAAATATTCATATTTAAAATGTTATAAATAATTTTTTTCTCACTTCTGCTGACTGTCATATGTGCAGGGGCACGGGAAGATGTTTTAGGTAGGGGGTTCTGTACGGGTGGGGGGGTGTAAGTGCTATTCCTACACTAAGTGAAATTGGCAGCGTTTTTTAGTGATGATATAGATTCTACTATATTCTATATTCTTTTCAACAATAGAAATAAATGCTTTTCTGATGTGATTTGAAATTTGAAAAGATAGAAAAAAAAAGTTTGTCAAAGGCAGATTCGAACCAGCGTCGATTGCGTCAAAAGGACAACAACAAGCGTGATTATCGCCTGCGCCACTGAATTTGTCGATTGATTACCGTCTTCTGCAATGTCGGCTATGCCAATCACACGTTGGTGCATGCTGTTTGTGTAAACAGCCTTTGCCAACAAAGCGGTTTATTAGACTCTCCGATTTTTTTAAATTTTATTCCCAACAGCTACAGTTGCCCACAGAAAAAAATCAGGGGGTGCTGCAGCACCCTCAGCACCCCCACTTCCCGCGCCCCTGCATATGTGCAAGTCGTTCCGGGCAGATGACGTAGGATGTATGCATTGCATATGCGCAGGTGAGATATGCTATTCGCGAGTTTGTTTACAGGAGCAAAGGAAGCAAAGTTTCCTTACTTTAGAAAATGAAAAACAGTCTCCTCTTGGCTTATTTCGAAATCCTCCAACATTTCTCTTTACAATTTCTCATTTTGTGCTTCTAACTCGTGACAGGCATTTTATTTTGCTGTCTCTCCTCCACGCTTATGCATTCGTCATTAATCACTGGTGCGTGCGCTATGCATAAGTCCTACATCATCTGCCCAGAATGGCTTTGTCAGACCTATGGACCTGTTTTGACCATGAAGTCCCTGTCCCAGATCGTGGACCTCCCAGACACCACCGGACTGAACTGAAGGGAGGCCAAGTTTTGCTGTCTGGAAAGCGTCCTAACCCGATCCAGAACACGTAAGGACCCAAAGCCCAGCCCACTATCACCCCACTGCGCTGAGAAAGAGCCTGAGCCCACCACCATCGACAAGCCATCGCCTAATGGAGCGACAGAGCTGAGGATTGCCCCAGAGCCAGAGCCTGTGACGTCAGACCTGGTGCGAGAGCTGGCTACAGAGCTAGGCGCGGGGGAGAGCGCTTTGGACAGTGAGAGCATGGAGGGAAGCTACGCCCACTTCACCGTAGCTGAGGGTGAAGCTAAGCTCAGTGGACTGTGTATCATCTGCCTGTCCTGAACTTTCTATCTGCCCAGAACTGTCATCATCTGCCTGCCCTGAACTGTCTGATGGCCTTGTCAGTCCTGTTTCAGCCATGGAGGCCGTTTGTGAACTATCTGTCAGCCTTGAACTGTCTGCCTGTCCTGATGTGACCACGGAGGCCTTTCCCCTATTGCTGGTGCTCCCGGTGCTGGGAGTGACCGTGTGGTGCATAAGGGCAGCACACACCGTTCCCAGGCCCCCTGATCATCCTGAACTCCTGCCCAGCCTCCCTCTCCCGCCACTTCTGCACCAGTCATCAACATCACCACTACTGTCTCCTGGCGGCCCCTCTGCTCACCCTCAGCCCACCATCTGTGCAGTTGGATCGCTGCGGGTCTTCCAGTCTCCATCAACGTCATGGCTGGAGGATCTCTTGTCTCCGCCTCCAGCCTCTGAGTCTTGGACTCCGCCTCTGCACATCGACCAGCAGCTCCTCCATGGCTCCTAGCTCCCTCCTCTTCGCCGTGGCCCGTCAGTCCACCAGCTCCGCTGGGCTCCCTCATCCCTCCGGCTCTGCCTTAGTCAGTCGTCGACCATCAGCACTCTTGGGACTCCACTCCTCCGGCTGCTCCTCTTCCCTCTGGCTCTGTCGGGCTCCTCCTTCCCTCCGGCTCCACCTTGGGTGATCCTCAGCGTCACCCTGGCTCGTCAGCTCTCCGTCTCTGCCTCGGGCTCCACCTCCATCTGCTCCGCCACCATCGGTCAGCCCCCTGGAATCGGCAGACCTTTCTCCACCATGGCTGACGCTGAGGATCCGGAGGGCCAAGGCGGAGCAGATGGCTCCGGCGACCAAGTCAGAGGTGGAGATCTGGAAGGCAGCAGTGGAGCCAGAGCAACAGAGAACCAAGGTGGAGTCGGAAGGAAGGAGGAGCCTGACAGAGCCGGAGGGAAGAGGAGCAGCCGGAGGAGTGGAGTCCCAAGGCCTGGCTCTCCCAGCTCCAAGTCCCTCCTGTTTCCTCTATGGCTCCTCCCTCCATCGTCTTCCTCCCAGGAGTCCGTCCTCTACCAGAACCTCCACCTGGGTTGTCCGCCTGCCTTCCTGCCAGCCCTTCGCCGTTCCCTGTCACCATCCCACATTCACTCCTTTATTCTCCTCCCTTTTTCTCTGCGGCACGATGTTGTGCCTTCCAGGAGGGGGCGAACTGTCAGACCTATGGACCAGTTTTTTTATTCCCCATGTGTTCACTGTGACCTATGCTGCGTCCCAATGTGCCTACTTATACTACTCCCTTAAAGTATGTAC
>SCHK01240791.1:0-11962 GCA_004124795.1 Poropuntius huangchuchieni
GTGCTTGATTGGCCAGACAGCATGCCTAACCTGAACCCCATCTATGGGATATTTTCAAAAGAAAGATGTAGGCCTAATGAATCTAGAATATATGAAAGTTTCACTTTTTGAAATACACACACAAAAAAAAACTTTTTCACAATATCCTAATTTTTTTAGATGCACCTGTGTATACATGAACACTATATATTACACCACCTGCTTATGTAGAAACCTAGATGTAATGGACATAAATTCAACTTTAAAAAAGTGTGAATTGTATGAATTTAATCCATATGAAACTTTTGTTATTAATTTATCAGCCGCTCTTGAAACATATATACTATGTTTCATATGCTATTATCTAAAACTGTTCATGTAAAATGTTTGCAATACCAATAAATATTGTGTTCTTATTTCAACAAGTTAAATTTCCATTACACTTTTTACACAAATTATCATGTTAATTTCAATATTTAATAAGTAAATATTACTACATTATTAAAATCAATAGTTTTACCTAATAATATTATACAGTGGACCTGGGTTAACTAACAATTAACCCAACGTTAACAAAGATTAATAAATATAACAAATGTGTGGAATATTGTTGGTGTTAGTTAATGCATTTGCTAATTAAGGTAAACGATGGACCTTATTGTAAAGTATTACTGATAATAAAAGATCAGCTATTTAATAGCTGTCTGACCAATACAATGGTATTGTCAAAGCTACTTCCAAAAACAGAGGCATGTTTTACATTGTGCATCTTTTTTTATTAGGCTACATATAGCCTGGGCTAATCTCCTGGTTTATTCCATATTAAAATGAAACTGTAAAGGGAAATAGTAGGAAATAACGCATGAGCTGCATATTATCAATCTTTGACCTTTGGGTGGTGTGTGATCTTGTGTCTTGATCTGTCTAGCCAGCAGATGGAGGCACCCATATTCCACGCGTGTTTAACAGGCGCAGGTTCCTCCTTTTACACGCTGGGACAGAGTCGGATTTCAGGCCACGCCCCCAAACGATACGCGTAATATGATTGGACGACGAGACACGTTCTCAAATAACATGAACGAAAAAGTTAACTCTCTCACAAGTTTGGTGAGAGTTGCATTTTTAGTAAATGACAAGATTTACCAAAGACGATTAGCCATTTTATAGTAGAGTTCTTGTATAAACCCGCGCTATAGTAAAATAGAAATACAACAACTACAATGTCACTTTGCAAAGAGCGATTAGTTAATGAAGAAAAGCTAGAAGCAGTATTGAGTAAAAGCAATGGGGACACTGGGAAGAAGTCCAAAGCGGTCTGTGGTGTTTGCAGTCGGATGTACCGAGACCCTAAAATCCTGCCCTGCCTGCACACGTTCTGCGCGGACTGCATTCGCCAGCGCGAGCCGTTTTCTGTGCGTCGCGTGAACGGGGAAAGACGCTCGCCGGAGGATGACGCGCACCGGCGCAACTCTGGCTCAACAATCCTGTGTCCTGAGTGCGATTCAGAGGTGGATCTGCCCCCATCGGGTGTGGATGGACTGACCACTGACCATCTCGCGCTGGACGAGGTTTTCGCGGAGACGCTGCTGGTGGACTGCAGGGTTTTGTGCGACTTGTGCAGCGACAGTGACGCGGGGAAGCGCTGCGAGGTGTGCTGCGTCAATCTCTGCGACTTCTGCAGTCAGGCCCACAGGTCAGTTTATTAGAGGCTGTTCGGTAATTAACATGAAAAGCAAAGAAGTCATTTATTAACCCTGATAAGCCATGTATGACTTCACTCATTTAACAGAAATGGAGACGTTAAAGCGATAGTTTAATTCTGTCATTTTTACACCCTTGTGTTGCTGTTGTTTTTTTTTACTTGTGTGACAGTTGTGTACCTGTAATATATTTTGAAGAATGTTGGGAACCAAACCGTTTTGGTTCCACTGTATGGACAAAAACGTTAAATTTCCTAAAATATAAAAAAAATATTTATGGGTTTCCAAAAAGAATCTTAAATATTATTAGCAATATTTTCTTTCCAAAGTGATGCATTTTGAGAGCATGACTTGTCCATCTACTGAAATAAAGGATAATAGTAAGAAGTGATTCAAGTTCAGCTCATACATACCATCTTTGTGACATAACTTGAATGCACCATATTTCCTGTAATATGTAATATCAAAACTCCCTGCAGGAGACAGAAGAGGACCTCCTCTCACTCTATCCAAAGCCTACAGGAGCTGAAGTCTCAGGGTCGTCTCTCGAGACCCGTCCTGTGCTCGCTGCATCCTGGCCAGGAGTTACGGCTCTTCTGTGAGCCGTGTGACCTCACCGTGTGCCTGGAGTGTGCGGCCACCTTCCACCGCGACCACCACTGCAGCTCTGCCCATGAAATCATCAGCCATCATGGTGATCGCATCAGGGATCTGGTCGTCAGGAGCTTAAGGCCTCGTCTTGCCCGTCTGGAGGAGTCTCTGAGACGTGTGGACACATCCCAAGAGGCGCTGCAGGCACGGGCCGACACATTGGCGGGTGAGATCCGGGCGTTTGCTCGGAACTATGCCAGCGCGGTGGAGGCACATTGCTGCTCGCTGCTGCGGTCGCTGGAGGACTTAAGGTTGCAGCGCAGGAACCAACTCCATCTGCAGAAAGCTCAGCTGCAGCAGGCCTTGTCTGATGTCCGAGGTGGGGTGGACTTCGCTGAACGCCTGCTGACGTGTGGTTCTGATGCTGAAATCCTCAGTGCCAAAGGAGTTACTATGAGGAGACTGATGAATCTTGTGGAGTCAGGGTTCGACCCACACCCAACGACGGTCGCCCCTGATAATGCCAGCAGCATCTGTTTCCTTCCTCAAGAGAGTGCTGGAGAGGTGCAGGGATTTCCTGTGGTGGGAGTCATACATGCCAAGACTGTGGATCCCAGCAAGTGCACGATCCAGGGAGAAGGTGAGAATAGAGTAGACAACGGTGGTCCTTTTTTCAAAACCAATTTAGAACCACCTTATACTGAAAATGCAGTCATAAATTCCATACAAAATATGGAATTTGACACTTTCAAGCTTCAAAAATGACACACAAGCATTAAAGTCGACTTTATTGGATTATCGAATCAGTATGTTGAATGGATCAGTCTAATTTGGAAACAAATGTTTTACTCTGCTTTCTGAATTGGATTAACTTATTCATCGAAAAGATCTTTTTAAAAAACATATTCAAAAATCAAATGTGGCTATTTTACACACAACACAAAGTTTTTAGCAGATTTGATTTTTGGATTATTTTGTAGCTTTCCCTATTCAATGTAATTATATTAAAATAAGAGAATATTCTTTCAAAATTCAGAAATCATGTTTTAAGTTCTGTAGAAGAGCATCACGCAGGTTTGAAATGAAATAAGGGTCAGTAAATGATGACAGAATTGTTATTTTGTTGAACTGTTTCCGTTAAAGTCAAATATTCAAGAAAAACGGCCAGTTGTTTTATACTTTTATTAGCCTTTCTCCGTCTAAATTTGGTCATTAGTCTGTTTTAAATCCTAAATGTGGTTACTGGTGAAGCTTTGTGGTCACATGCAGTACAAGTGTTTGGTTTGGGGACTTTACTGTGAAATTTTAAGCTCTGTTTGTCAAACACATGACGGTTCAGTGCACAGTCCTCAGAAACAGTACAGCTCAGATGAAATTGTGTATTTGTAGTTTTCTGTGTTCAGATTATGTGACGAGATCTTCAGTCTGAAAGTGAGACCATATATTTGTTTTTGTCCTCTCCCACATACACACATAGACATAAGTGCACATACAAGTGCTCACACCAAAATGCCCAGGGCATGACACTGGGATAAACAGCAGACAACATTCCTGGCTGCCATGACAACCCAACCTTTTTATGTACTGGTGCTCCTAGAGTATGGTTGTAAAAGGGACACTTATCCAACTCTGTCCCAGCATGCCACAAGTGGGTTCACAGCAGGAGGAGAATACACTGCTGTTTGCCTATGGTGTGCAGGTTGACCGCCCATATTAGGGTTCCCACAGTCACCGAAAACAAGAAACTGTTTTTTGTAAGAGCTTTTGTAAAGTGCTAATGTGAACAAAAGACAATGCAGTTCAGATTTGATGATTTGATTTCATCAGATCTGTTTACTCCTTTACAATACAAATGTCATAACTGAATGTGTTCTTCCTGGTGACATGCTGGACTTCTCCACTCATTTAGTCTGCATAAACTTGTCTCTTTAATACAGTTGACTGCAAGCTCGCATTCAGATATGCCTCCCTCCATCAAATCAACAACTGATGGATAGCACCTATAGCACACTATAGTCTTCATCTTATATATATTTTTTTCTAATCTGTTTCACTTGGATGCACATCACAATTCAGAAGAAAAGATCTGTCGCTACTTCCGCTACATAGCCTGTGTCACTCACATGTGTCTGTCCTTGAATAACTCACAGGTGTGGAACGAGGTCGTGAAGGCCAGAGGGGAGAGTTCACGCTGGTTTGCAGGGACTCCTCCGGAGAGCAGATGGGCCGAGGTGGAGACCCTGTGCTGGTCAGCATAGTGCACAAGGAGAGGAAGGGCTGGTGAGTATATTTGGGAAAATTAGGACCACCATATTTTTAATAAAGTCACAGTAGAGCAGTTAAAGCATAGGCAAAATATTACTTTCTAATTACATTTTCCTCCTGAACTATTTTTTGTTTGAATTTATTCTGAGGGTCTTTTATTCATGACTCTCCCCGCTCCCCCCGCGACTGTGACGTAGAAAGGGGGATCTTATTATAATATTAGGCAAGCAACAATGGTGTACCAGTTCTAACACCATGGCGAAAGTTCGAGCAAAGCATGCTTAACTGTTCTGTCTTTGGATGCACTAACAAACACAGAACACTATTCGAGTCCCAGGCTCGGAGGAGACAAGAGCAGTGGATTTATTGATTTATTTACAGTATATTACACAGCTGCCACACAGATCTTATATAAACATGCAATTTCTTTTCCAGCTTTACAGACATAACCAGCTGTTTGTACTCACACTTGTGTGTTTTTAAAATAAACCTGTGTGTATTTGAGTTTAAGCGCAGTAAGACATGAAAGAGAACTTAGATTAGTACTTGTGCTGTGTTGTGACAGCCGCTTTCTGTGCGCATGCTTCAGATGTGTGTGCTTAGAAAACTGTATATCAGAAGTTAAAATCCGCATGAAATCAAAATTGATTATATTATTTTGTTAGTGCACATTGCTATTTTTGTAGTGAACAATTCATCCGTGCAAGTCAATCCACAAAAAAAAATTGTTTGCCTTCGTAATCTTTAATTCAAATCTTAGAATGATCCTCCCCTCTAAAATGACGGGCCTTCTCTGATGACGGCTTGGGCATGAGCATGACATCCTTAACCACGCCTCTCCAACTGTCAGTGTTCATTTCTGAATGAAACGCCTACTTTACTACATCCGATCAGTTTAAAGAAAACAAGCCACGCCCTATATTTTCCTTATTCAATATTTTGTTTCTCTGAAGTATGTCACAATACAGAAGTAAAATCGGTTACAAACTTCCGATTCACGCGGATGGTTTAAGATGGTTTAAAATGCATGATTTCAACATGATAGACTTGATAATTAAAACCAAACATATGTTTTTTTTAAGTAGCGTATCTGAGAAACGAGCCGTAAAGGCACAGCCCTATTCTAGAAAAGGGGGCGGGGAGCAGAAGCTCATTTGTATTTAAAGAGACATGCACAAAAACAGCATGTTTCTGCTTCCACTTAAAATAGGCATTTTCAAAATGATATGTGGGGTATTTTGAGCTGAAACTTCATATACACATTCTGGGGACACCTGAGACCTACTGTATATTACATCTTGTAAAAAGGGGCATAATAGGTCTCCTTTAACATTATTCAGACTGTGATTTTTCATAAGTGCGTCTGTCACATTACAGCTCTGTGGAGGCGGATGTGGTGGATAAAGGTGATGGTTCCTATGGTGTGTCCTACACCCCAGCTGAAGCAGGTCTCTACTCTGCGTGGGTCTGTGTTAAAGCCCAGCACGTCCAGGCAAGTGTTCATTTAAACCAGTATACCTGTGTCTAATAATTATATCATTGTACTGGCAAGTTTAAATGAATATCAGTGATGCTGGGAATTATATTCTAACAATAGGTGGTTTCTAGGGTTCACCATTTGTGCTAAATGTGAAAAGGAAGTTCAGACGTCACCGTGGCATATTCCATTGTTGTTCCTTCTGCTCCAGTGGGGGTGCCAAAGAGGCACGGTGCGGTTGCACAGGAACTATGCCAGGTACATTTACTCCAAAAATGTTTAAATTAATTTTTTTTTTTTAAAGTATGTGTTCACCTAATATGAATTTCTGTGTGTGTGTTTGTGTGTGCACTCAGGAGGGTTTCAGGGTTGTGGACATGGTCATAAAGGACACCCCGGGAAGCCCCATTGGTCATGTTGTGGGAGTGTAGTGGAGGCCTCAGAGTGTGTTCTACATAATCTGGGTAGTGTTTCTCCTCGTGGACACCTCAGGACTGTGGAGCTCTGAGACAGAGCAAATATACACTCTGTCAGATCAACATAACCATAATCTCATAAACATACTTGAATCTTCTCAACCAGCCTACATATAATTAAAAAAAAAATCACATTTTGTTTTTCACATTTCCCTTATTCACACAGACTTTAAGCCCTAATTTGTGTTATAAACTTTTTTGTTGTTTCAGCAGTGCTAATATTTAGAATCATGTCAGCCTGATAAACTGCAATACAAAAAGTATATTTAAAATTGTGTTGTCTGTTGTACAAAGTGCCAACACTAAATACTTCACACACTACACTATCAGTATTGTAAAGATTTAACTATTGTTTTCTTTACACATTTAGAACAAGTTATTTTAATCACTGTAAAGTGTTAATGTCTGTGGCATCATATTGTTACATATTTTATCATAATCAGTATGATTTGAAGAAATATTGTATGCAGTACTGTTTTCATCTGTTTCATCTTTTATGATAATCAGCATGTGTCCTTTGATATTACCCAGCCATATGAGCAATGATGTATGCGTTATTATAATGCTTTATTTTTATATGTGTGCATGACTCCAAAGATCGCCTCTTCTCTTTGTATATGCTGTATTGGTTCCACAGATTAAACAACATTTACCTCTCCACTTGTGTGGTTATTAAACTGCCACTTTTAAGATTGTATTTTTGATTAATTGTTAATGTGATATGTTTTGCATAGTGTATACTGTGTGTGGTTTATAAAACATCCATGACAAATACTTACTATCAAAATATATACGTTTTATGTGGTTACCACCACTGTGTTGTTTGCCTTGCTTATTGAGTAATATATTTTAATCTATACAGTTATTGTTTGGTTCTTATCATATAACTAATCGTTTCATAGCGAGTATTTATAGATGTATTTGCTACTTTTTTCTTAAAAGCACAGATTTCTAGAAATCAGAAGTGATGGTTTAAAGTTAAAACACTTTATAATGGTTTGGGGGGGGGGTTTACAAATGGTTTTCATTAACAAGATAATTGACGACTGGAGTCATGGATTATTGTGGTGTCTTTATCGACTGTTTGGACTCATTCTGATGGAACCCATTCACTGCAGAAGATCTACTGGTGAGCAAGTGGATGTAACGCTAAATTTCTCTAAATATCTTCTGAAGAAAAGAACTCTGCATTCTCAACATTTTCAGCGAATTTTCATTTTGTACGTGAACTTAACAGTTCAACACAGTGAATTAACACACTGGATTGCCCTTTCTAACACTAGATGGCAGCAGTGCTTTGTGCTGTAGTTTTGTTGCTTGGTGGCTAAATTTCAGCTCTTTCTTTTCTTTCTCTCTCTCGCTGTCTCTCTCTCTCTCTCTTTCTCTCTCTCTATCTGTCTGTATTAACAAGTGCACACATGGAAAAACTTAGTCTCAGTCTCAGGCTTTAAAAAGCAACACTAACCCTTATTAAAATACATCATCTCTGTATGAAATTGTTTTTTTTTGTCACTCTTGTTTCTACATCATGCAGTTTACTTGAAAAAAAAAAAAAACATGCTGAGTAATGCTGTTAATGTGACCTTAAAATAATTTTTTTAATTTATAATATAAAAAATATATATTTATATAAAGGGTATACATTATAGATTTATCTCGACTTGCAAAAAAAGCCTATGATTAATCCCAGCAAAGATGTCAGACAATGACCTCTAATATTTTTCCACTATGCCATGCACATACAAAGCAGTGGATTAAAGTAGCAGTCAATCTGATTCAGAAGGACACCGTACACGCTTTGAACCCTTGGTTTTCTCTTTGAAATCTCTGAGCTCACACAGTCGAGGACATGAGGAATTCTAAGCCTGCAAACAACGTTTTTATCTGTTCAATGTAATATCTAAATTTCTCTATTCATTATAATCTACTGATTATCTGATATATTTTTATACAAACTATTTGATTTTTAAGATTTCATTGATTATTTTTTATAGTTAATTATTTTGTTTATTGAAAAGCATTTTTTTAGTTAATACCCCTAGTTTGCATATGTGACCCTGGACCACAAAAGTAGTCACAAGTAGCATGGGTATATTTGTAGCAATAGCCAACAATTTGTAGCAATAGCCTAGCCTTTTCTTTTATGCCAAAAATCATTAGGATATTAAGTAAAGATCATGTTCCGTGAAGATATTTTGTAAATTTCTTACTGTAAATATAACTTACAGACCATACACCAATTAAGCTTATTTATTCAGCTTTCAGAAGATATATAAATCTATTGACCCTTATGACTGGTTTTGTGGTCCAGGGTCACATATCTGTACAAAGATCAGTTTTCACTTATATTTTCCATATAAACGGTGTATGTATGGATTTTGCGTAACCTTAGCCCTTTTCCAATTCATAAAACAGCTTATATTTATATAGCCTAAACTTCAGGAATAATAGAACTGATGATTTATCCATATATGCATATGTCTCACTTGCTGATCCAAGAACATGTCCTACTTGGCAAAATCACACAATCTAAATAATCAATAAAATATATTTTGATATATAAAAAGTGGTGTTATATAATTTGCATTTTAGAAAGGAATCTCAAAGAATCTAATTTGTGAGCCACGTATGCAATCTAAAGGGCTAAAATAGCTATGCATTAATCTGAATTCATAGGGTTTGACAGCACGCTTCACAGATCACATGACAGATTCAAGTCTCTTTAGGGGGAAGGGTATGATACACTGATGCCATGACCTGGATAGAATCTAAATGGATGTTGAAAATGGGGTTTGGAGGAAAGTTGAAGAAGAGAAGCAGCATATGAATCAAATCATTTGGCTTGTGCAGATCATAATATAAAGCATATGTATGTACATATATGTGTATACACACACACAGACACACACACACACTTATGCTTGTTTGTCATCCAGAGGACAGCACTAATGGTGTGCATCGTTAAACTCGTTGCCTGTTTTCCAAAGACCTCGTATTCCTTGGTGTGCACTTCTTCTGTGAACAGCTTTACGTAATCCTCATGGGCTCGAGAGCTGTGCGCTATCATATCTGTTGATATTGGACGCACTCAGTCATTCAGCTGCCTCCTCTTCTCATTGCATTTGTCATCTCTCTGTCTTAAACACATTGTCTTGTTTGGCAGTGTTTACCTCTACGAGCTCTTCTCTTTATCTACACTTCATTTATCATTCACACTTGAGGTATATTCTCTTTCTCTTTGTTATTTTTCCTCCACGTGCCCTTTTGTGAATTGCTCTGTCTGATGTATACACTCTGTGCTTTTGCCATATCCATTAGTATGTGACTACAGTCTGCCTCAGATCTCTAATCTCCCATCAATCCTTCGCAAGGTGAGAACTCTTCCTCACCTGTCAGCAACATGTCATGTCACAGAGCCGAGACCAGATTGTTGTGACAAAGCTTGACAACCCAGGCTAAAAGCTTCTTTATCACGCCTGCAAAAGCACTGAAGGGAAGAATAACGTATGTGCCAGAGAGTTTTGAATTCGGGACTGTGTTGCGGCTGAATTATTCAGTTGGATTAGTTAACATTAGCAGTTTGTCAATAATTCATTCACCAGGAGAAATGTGGTTTCCAGGACAACTTGCATAACATAGTGTTTAGTCCCCTTTGGGCACCTCAGATATTTTTAGTAACAGAGCCGGAGATGCTCACTTGCACAATTAAAGAGATGGGAGTTAAAAAAATGAAGGGGACGTGCAGGTGCAGCATACTTCATTTATATTATTAATCATTGATCATAGTAAACCATGTTTAAGATGTCAACTATAAAATCATGACTATCAGTTTCTGTAAGAATAGTTCACGCAAAAATTGAAATTTTGTCATCCTTTACTCCCTCAAATTGCTCCAAACCTGTATGAATTATTTTCTTCTGTTGAACATAGAAGAAGACATTTCAAAGAATGAGGTTAACCAAACAGATACTGGTCCCTGTTTACTTCCGTGTGGAAAAAAAATGACTAGGAGGTCAGTGGGGACCATCAGCTGTTTGGTTACACACACTCTCCAGAATATCTTCCTCTGTGTTCAACCGAAGAAAAAAAAAACCCCTCATAGGTTTGGAACAAACTGAAGGTGAGTAAATGATGACTTTTTTGGGGGTGAACTATCCCTTTAAGGCACCATTTTCTTTCAGTAACTGCATAAGATCAGATCTATGATGTGGTTATGGCCAAATGTATGCAAATAAATAAAATACAGTGTGAGCAAGTCAGCTATAAAAACTAATAATTAATACACTTATGTACCACATAGCCCATTTAGAGAGTCATTTGTATGGTAATACAGTAATAAAGTTTTTTGCTTCAGAAAAAGTTAATTAATTCCACAAAGTTACATATTTCATAATGAGAGATGAAAATCTGCAGCGTTTGCTAACTTTTGGCTGTGGATTTATCTGCAATACACAATGTCCCTCTTCTGCTTTCCTGTATACAGTATGACTGATGCCATTATACCCACCATTATACATCAGTGCTGAGACTGTTTGAGGGAACAGCCATTTGTTGTGGTGTCAGAAACAAACAGTGGACATTATCTAGTGCATTCGTTCAGTCCCATAATGCACCGCAATAGCGAATAGCCTACAAACTGATTTAGGCCTACACTCAAAGACCAAAGAATACCTATATCATGCGTTTTATACAATGGCCTGTCTAAATGCTAAATTCAGATTGGTTGGTTGGTATGCATTAAAACCGTTTAATGCACACATAGTTCCAAGTAAGTTGAATCACCTTTCTATATTAATGTGCTGCTTTGATGCACACAAACCTACACACATTACATGTGCGCGCACACACACACACACACACACACACACACACACACACACACAAAGAGAGAGAGAGAGGAGATTGCAGATTGGTGTGCAATTATTTTCAGGGAAACACATGGCTGAAGTAGATTCAGGCAGATCTTGACCGCATTATCACATCACTTCACTCCTTATAGGATACAAGAGCAAAAGAACCAAACTCCACAAAGACACTGAACAGGCAAATAAATATAGTAAACAACAAGATAAAAATTACTAATTATTTCCAAATTCACCGAATGGGTGCCATTTGCAAAACCCTTAATTTTTTTTTAATTTTCTACCTTTTTTAAAGACTGAATCTAGTAATACACATATTTAACGATTCAGAATCTGTATTGGTCCATCTCAGGTAACTTTATTTAATTTTTTACAAAATTTTTAAGTGGAAGACGGATGCATTTTTTTCTCAGTCCTGTTACCAAAACTCTGTCTTTTAAAAAGCATGTTTAAAAATATGTAAACAAATTCCTTTATTTTCTCCTTAGGCAGGTGTTTATTTTAAAGAAATTGTTGGTTCCGTGGTCAAAAAAGATTATTTTTATCATTAAAAAAAATCACTATTCACATAATCAATGTGTATTTTTCTAAAGTACACAAATTATTATTATT
>SCHK01240831.1:0-26471 GCA_004124795.1 Poropuntius huangchuchieni
TGTTGAAAACACTTGTGCTGCTTAATATTTTTTTTGGAAATGGTGTTAATTTTCCAGGATTCTTTGATGAATAGAAAGTTTAAAAGAACAATATGTTTTTAAAGTTTTTTTTTTTTTTGTTTTTTTTTTACATTATAAATGTCATTACTGTCAGTTTTGATTCAGCTTAATGCATCCTTGCTGAATAAAATATTAACTTCTTCCAAATTAAAAAAAAAACTGACCCCAAACTTTTAGTGTTTTAAAATAATATGCTAGTCATTTATTTATTTATTTTTTAAGAAATCATACAAATCACACTTATACACATGTTGGTAAATAGGAATGTACTTCTTATGATGTGGGCAGTAAATATATTAAAAATAACTTAAAAAGAACTTCTGTCAGATTTTTTCAAATGGATTTCTATATTCATCTTTCAGCCAGAAGACATCGGGCAGTCTCCAGCTCCCACATCAGACAACGACAAAGTCGACCTGGAGGCCTTCAGTGAGTTCACCAAGATCATCACCCCTGCCATCACACGAGTTGTGGACTTTGCCAAAAAGCTGCCCATGTTCTCTGAGGTCAGTGTCCGTGTTTTCAAATACTGCACATTCTCCTTTGGGCCTGAAAAAGCCTCTCTGCAGCTGATGCTTATTCCATAAATACACATTTTCATAAACAACACCGTGCTGCATTATTACATCAGTTGTCAGAGACCGCTGTGAAAGAGCAATTATGTTCTCAGCTCCAGCTGTCACTGTACTTTCTGAACCAAAACTGCATGTCTGTGTTTGTGTGTGAATGAAAGAGGCTGCCTTGCTACCGCATTTGAGTAATGGCCTTATTAAAACATTGGCTGTGATTACAGGCTGTTGCTGTGCTTTGAATCACTTGTTATTTTGCCACTCTAATTGCTCATGTGAACACATAATGATCACAAATCATCACTTGTTGACTTGCTACACTGGAGGACATTGAAGCCTCTAGTTAGAAGCCTCTAAGGGAGATATTTGATTGTGCTAGGAATCTCAAAAGGCAATTTAAAAGACGGCAATCGTCCTTGTTTTTGAGCCTTGATTGATATCATGCGAACAGGAATCATTTTGTGCTTTATCGTCTTCCGCTGGTGTCCAGCTGCCCTGTGAAGACCAGATCATCCTGCTGAAAGGCTGCTGTATGGAGATCATGTCCTTGCGCGCAGCGGTGCGGTACGACCCGGAGAGCGAGACGCTGACCCTGAGCGGGGAGATGGCTGTCAGTCGAGAGCAGCTGAAGAACGGAGGGTTAGGAGTGGTGTCTGATGCCATCTTTGATTTGGGCAAGAGCCTGTCACAGTTCAACCTGGATGACTCTGAGGTGGCGCTGCTGCAGGCCGTACTGCTCATGAGCTCAGGTGAGATGGACTGACAGCCGCTACAGACATATGTGTGTCTTATTAAGATCCGGTCATCCTTTACTCACCTTCATGTTATTTTAAACCTGCATGTCTTTTTCCTTTTCTCTCATTGAGCACAAACGGAGAATTTGTAAATATGGAATTTTAAAGGTTGTCGTTCACTGATCATCTTGCAGCTTTCAGATCAAATATGGCGTCTTTAAAATCACGTACGTTTGACACACACAAACTTATGATGTTTGAACTGGAAAGGAGGTTTATCAGTGAATAATAACTTTCTGTTTGTACATCCTTTCATTTTCAAGTGCTTAATATACAGTACCATTCAAATGTTTGGGGTCCGTAAGATTTTTTGGTTACACTTTATTTTAAGGTGTCCTTGTTACAGTGTAATTATACATTTAAGCACATTTAATTAACCACATGTACTTATTATATGGTTAGGGTTAGAATTAGGGTTCGGTTTAGAGTTACTTGCATGTAATAATGCGTACTTTATTGATATTATAGTATTAAGTACATGTAAGATGTGTAACAAGGACACTTTAAAATAAAGTGTTACTGATTTTTTTATGAAGAAATCAAATTTTATTCTGCAAGAATACATTTTTAAATTGATAAAAAAGTGACAGCAAAGACTTTTATAATGTTTAATTATTTAATTTAAAATTCATTTAATTTAAAATTATTTATTTTATGTTTGTTTGTTTCAAAGAAATGCCATTCTTTTGAACTTTCTTTTAATCAAGGAATCTTGAATAAATGTATTACCGTTTCCACAAAAATATTAAACAGCACAACTGTTTTAAACATTTATTGATAGATAGATCAATATATAGATAGATAGATAATTCTAGTAATATTTTACAATATTTTTGTTTTACTGTATTTTTGATCAAATAGATGCTGCCTTTGTGAGCATAAGAGTCTTTATCTGAAAACATGAAAAAAACGACCAAAAATCTTTGAACTGTACTGTATATGTAACAGTTGTTTTCTTCAATATTGTGTTTACTGATAAATGGCACCATCTAGTGGATCAAAAAAATCACAGCCAAAATGGCATTACCAATATCATATTTAAAATATTTCATAAAGTATTAACCTTTTATGTAACATCCATTCATGCTCAAGTGAGATGCATTACAGAAATGCATGATGTATAATATTTTAAATATAACAGTAGTCTGTTACAAAAAAAATTAATATAACCCTCAACACATCAGTTATCAGACACAACAAAAATAACTTAACTGTCAATGAATATTTCTTTTGTGTTCAATGTAAAAAATAACAGCATGTGGGTTTTAAACCACATGAGAGAGAAACTTTCCTTTAACTTTCCTGATGTGACCTCTGATAGCATCTTGACAGTCACTTTAATATTAGTTTGATCTTCCATTGCACAGATCGTTCCGGACTCACGTGTGTGGAAAAGATTGAGAAGTGTCAGGAGATGTACTTGTTAGCATTCGAGCACTACATCAACCATCGCAAGCACAACATCTCACACTTCTGGCCCAAGCTGCTGATGAAGGTGACGAACCTGCGCATGATCGGCGCCTGTCATGCCAGCCGCTTCCTGCACATGAAAGTGGAGTGTCCCACAGAACTCTTCCCCCCGCTCTTCCTAGAGGTCTTCGAGGATCAGGAGGTGTGACCGAGAGCCACAGGGGAAAACTGATCGTCAATTTGTTTTCGCAAAGCATTTGTTTTTTTGCATCCTCATGCAATGCCGAGCCGGGACATGTACTTTATTTTGCACCGTCAGCTTTGTCTAGGATATGTTTTGGGTTGTTGGCCTCCACATCTTTCGACCCTACAGTCATTTGCCATTCAGATTCCTCCCACAGACGGACAAAAAGCTAGCATGCATCAACCTACCTCTCGTACCAGCATACCTCCCAACCGCAGAAGGAGCTAATTTTAAAAGCGTGACAAAGAAACCCACACATTCAAAAGCTATTTCATAACCTGTTTTGGAAATGCTAGCTGTTGTCGTAAGTACAGAGGAAACGTCTATGAGCAACATCGAACACCTACATTTGGGCTCTACACGATTAACCTAATTTTTCTCTGATTACAGGAGTATTTCAGCATTCATCTTCCTCTTTGCACGTGTAGAATATCTCCTTTGTGAACATAACTACCTGTGCGCACTCGTACACTCTGTACATACATTAATATGTCGTGTGAACTTCTCATACCTCATATACACCAGCATACAGACATACATGTAGCAACATGCCCATACATGTATGCATGCGTACTATTCTACCTGCGTTAACCCATTTATCTTCTTACAATGCAACGTCTACAGTTCTCACATACCTTCCTATCTACCATATCCCCTTGTATGTTACTTAAGACGAACATTTTGTGACCTCATTTTCTGAATAGCCTCTTGTCGCTTTCTGGCATGTGACCCATATAGCTGTGGTGAGGTGTTTCCTCCTGTATTCATCTGTCCTCGTGTTGTCCGTTTGGGCAGACTGATTGATGTACATATGTATTAAGCCATATGCTGTAGTTTGAGACACATCCCTCTCCATATTATGGCCTTCAGATCGCTCATTTTGATCCAGCTCACCTGGCTCATCAGATGGTAGTAGCATATGATATTACATCGAACTTCAGAGAATACCATGGTAGTGCCATGGTACTTATTTTAGGGGAATATTACCCCTGAAATCCATCCATCATACCATTTATGTGGACAAATTATAAGTACAGGGTGGTAAATGATTCCTGAAAATCAGAATTTGACAGACTA
Source organism: Poropuntius huangchuchieni (assembly GCA_004124795.1). Lineage (NCBI taxonomy): Eukaryota > Metazoa > Chordata > Actinopteri > Cypriniformes > Cyprinidae > Poropuntius > Poropuntius huangchuchieni. The sequence goes on from SCHK01240831.1 coordinate 4,155, forward strand.
TAATAAAAACAGGAACTAAAGGTTAGACCACAAAAGTAATAGGGTACATTGGGGCTAAACATCAAAATAACCACTTCAACAAAAGGCATTAAACAATTTTCTGTTTAATTAATTGTGTTGGAAATATGATTAAATACTAAAATTATTTTAGTATCGTATTTAAAAATGTGTTTTTGCTACGGTTTCACACATTAATCTCTATTGTTATTGGAGCAGTTGATTCAAAACTCAAAATTTGAAAATTCTGTCAACATTTACTCACCCTCAAGTTGTTTTGAAATTTGAAGTTGTTCCTGTTGAGCACAAAAGAAGACGTTTTTGAGAATGTTAGTAACCAAACGGTTGACGGTACCCATTGACTTCCATAGCATGGGGAAAAAAAAAATACCCTGGACCATCAACTGTTTGGATACCAGCATTCTCCAAAATATCTTGTTTTGTGTTTGACAAAAGAAAGAAACTCATACTGGTTTTGAACAAATGGAAGATGAGTAAATGATGACAGAATTTAAATTTGTGTGTGAACTGTCTGTTTAAATCAAACATTGCTAGTAATTACTAGTTTGCTGAAAAGCTGTTGACTTGATAAATTACTTTAAATAAACCTTATTTATTTCACAGTGCATAGCCACAAACAGGTCCTTAGGGAAGTTCTGTAGTTGTGTTTGTGGCTATTTATTGTCTGGAGAGCAAAATGAAAAACTGAAAGGAATTTTAGCCCCACTGTACCCTACATCTTTGCTGATTTTGAAAGTAGAGAACTTAAAGTCTCCACGATCTTCTTGCAAGAGGAAATGAAATGAGTGTCACTTACCTCTCCATGTCTTCAAACAGACTCTACCTCACCCCTCACCTGTGCATCACAGTCTACAAAGCACTTTTTCCCACTCACCTGCTCATGCATATATATTCCTGCTTAAACCTGTACATAAACATGCACACATTTACACTAAAAGTCACGTACGTGTGATAGCAACCTCACTCATGTGTGTGTACACTGCTTTCCCTTTCACTCGTGGGACCAAGTGTCAGTCTTGTTCCCTGTTACTGAGGACAGTAAGAATGTGCCGGACTAAATGCATGTCACTGTGCTGTGACAGAGCTAATCGACTGCTCAGCAGATTATTTTGCTTTAAGAAAGCGCTGGAGAAGCAGCACAGGAAGATGGCTCCTGTGTAACACAAACCTCATTTTTTGTCAGCCCAGTTCTGTGGTCCCTGTGCCTCCAAACCTGACCTGTTCATGTGCACCCGTACATCTCACACAAGAACTGTACATGAACTCTTCCCCAGCAAAGGACACAGCCAGACCCCCAAAGTAGTTTAACCAGCTTAATTTTTCTGGTTCAGACACATAGCAGGGTTTCGATGTCCTTTTTGACTGATACTGTGTCAGTATGGCTCCAGGAAGTGAGACGCAGCCTCCATTTAAAGTGACACAGAGGAACAAAAGGGCAGAAAGGACAAACTCACTGTGACTAGCTAAACTCAGGCACGGAGCTCCCATGAGGCCATGCACCTGACTCAGGCTCAATCTAACCCACCAGCACTGCAGACATGCACTGCCCACAGTCACACAATCTACTGCACCAGCAAGGGTCAGCTCAGCTGAGCCCTGCCCACAGACCCTGTTCTTGATAACGGGAAATCAGGAAGCCATTTGTTTTGCTGGATGTCCAAACCTGGTTTACAGCACTTTTACTAGAACAGAATGCAGTCCTTTATGCCTAGCCAGATCATGAATATGTTGATTGAGACTTTGACTCTTAAAGGGGTCATATCATGATATTTTGAAATAAAAGTTCATTGTACTATGAAATCAGACTGTAACTTTCGGAACTTCTTCCCTCGTCCAAATTTAAAAGGCATTTACTGAAAATACGCAGCAAAAATGTCTTTTTCTGAATATGGCCACCAACATTTACATATTGGCAATTCTTATTTGTTGTCCACTCACAATGACAAAGTAGGATAGGTATTATTGTTAAAACACCAGAAGGACTAACGATTGGAGTAAAATGTTGGATATTGTGTCAAACTTTGTGCTTTTCCTGGCTGTGTGTAGCACCTACGGCTCTGCAGATCTTTCTGTGGGATCCCAGTGTTGAAGGAATAGTTCACCCAAAAATGACAATTCTGTCATCATTTACTCATTCTCATGTTGTTAAAAAAACCGTAAGACTTCTGTTTATCTTTGAATACAAATGAGGATATTTTTAACGAATCTCCTAATTTTTGTCCATGCAAATGTCACATCAAAAAGTACAGAGACATCCCAACAGTAATTTATATGAATCAAGCAGTTTAAATCAAATATTCTACAGACACAAGTGCTTTATATGTTAATTTAGGATATTGTTTTTCAAATACGAACATATACAGTAGTCAACATTTGAAGTGGATCAAAGTTGTCCTAAGACAAGAATGCTTTTTGGTTTAGGTTTTAGGACAACTTCAATGAAAGGTCTTGATCCACTTCAAATGTTGACTAGTGTATATCATCAAATTTGGTTTTTACTATTTTCTGTAAGAAAAAAATAAATAGTAAAAAAAAAAAATCTCTTAAATTAAATTTATGATCCCATTTTTGGGTGAAATATTCCTTTAAGGTTTCAATGCATCTTTCAGAGCAGATTGAATCCAGTTTACAGATGCATACAGCAAAGCCCTGTTGCTCATTTCACATGCAAATAAACTGTTTATTACTTAAAGGCAAAGACAAGCAACAAGATGTAAAAACAGTTATTGAAAACTAAATTATGACTATTGTCAGAGCAAACAATATAATAAGTGGACCTCATGGGAAACAATTTAAACAATAATAATAATAATAAAATGTATGATATGACTCAGTTAATAGATCTTAGGAAGGGCATAGTCTTCGCAGCAGCTCTCTGGAAAATTCACACGCACCAATAACTGCCATGTCAACTACATGTCCACAGTCTGCAATGTAGCAAGCCATATTTGAGGTCCAAAAGTTCAAGTGTGAAAAGAAGACCTGTCATTCCTTTAGAAAAAATGACCCTGTCCATCTTCTAATGAGGAATGTAAAAAATAAAAGACAAAGCACTCGTTCTTTAGACAGAATACTTGTTGTATTTTATGCTGAGTGGACATAATAACGCACTTGCAGGCTGTGAATTTTAAGTGAGCAGATTGTGACAAGCAATTGTTCGAACAGAGCAAAACTAAAGTTCATTTCAGACACTGTGCTTTGTTGTACATGTTTTTCAATCTGAACTGTACTGTGGGTGTGTAAGTGCTCAGTGTGGACAGCCATCGTGCTTCTCATGTGTTTAGTTGGTTTGACACACTTCATTAGTATTTACTCTGTCTGTCTCAAGATTCTCCTGTATTGATTTAATGATGAACACTTCTGTTATTTCAAACCTTCGTACCTCACATGTGACCGATAGAAGAGGATGAGTTCAACATAGACTTGTTAATGTCACATTTGTGTCAAACACACAGCAGTTTTCACTCCTCCAGTATCTTAGACTGCCATAATGTGATCAGGCTGGAATGAATGTAGTTGTAGGTCTGACGGTTTGGAAACAAGATGCCAAGATTCTTATCCAGTCAGAAAGAGACATCTGCAGCAGATCTGTGTTTTTTTGAGAGGTAATCCATCGTCACCAGTACCTCAATCTACAGTATTCAACAGGGTCTAACACACAACAGGACCTCACGCACTTACTTTAACAAACCATCCTCATCCTCACCGCAGGCACCTCACTGGCTATTATTTTGTAAACCCATTCAGTGCAATAGAACAGGGGTGCAGAACTCAGTTTAGTTCCAACCCTGCTCCAACATATATACAATGTTGTTTTCAACTGAAGGACTTGATCAGCTGGATCAGGTGTGTTTAATTGGGGTTAAAGCTTAACCCTGCAGGGCTGTGGACCTCCAGAAACTGAGTCCTGCACCCCTGCAATAGACCGTATTTTTCTGTTTGATAAGTGATATAAATAGCTATATTTTTGTTCTTTAAAAATGATTTTATCTGCATTCTCTCTATCACAAATAACTCTGTATAATGACAAAGACGATGATGCTTGCACAAATGGTTTGTCTGTGACCTTTTCTTGCTTGTAAAGCAAAATCTATGTGCTTTTACTCGATTTTGAACACTATGCTTATATGGGAAGTTGTTAAGGTGCCCTCTCCTTCATGGGTCGGTGATACACCATCTAGTCCAGTGATGCAGAATTGCTGTTAAATCATCCTTTGTAGCATTGTACATTATCCTTCTATAAAACTGTCCTAGTACCAACCTGTAATGGATGTGAAAGGCCTGTAAGGTTTTTCCCCTATACAAGGCCTCTGTTCAGTGGGTGCAATGCAGAGTATGTTTATTTTTTCTTCTTTTTTATATTTCAACTTTATTTGAAGAAAAAATTCAACTGATTCTCAAACCGCTGACCATCATTGGACTTTGGCTTGGTCAATATATATATTTTCAAGATGTTTGCTTTGAGCAATTCTATTTGCATGTAGTAACTAATTTAACGATTAAGATCATATTTTCACATGCAGCAACCAAGTGAAAACGATTAATAAAAAAATGTCCTATTTGCAGCTATACAATCAAAATATATGTGTGTTCAATACCGAAAGCAGAACGTGTGGGAGGGGTTTAAAAGTAACTCAGGTATGTGTGCTACTTTTCACTTTAAAAATGTTTAATAAATGATTGTCGTCTGTTGTGAAGACCTCTTGTGTTTGATTATTTGTGACAGCTGTAATCATCATTGGCTACTCAAAAAAAACAAAAAAAGGCTCACTTTAACTGATGACCCACAGAACAAAACAAGAAAAACTGGTTAGATTTTATAGCAAATAAACACCAGGAATTTATGTGCCAGAGCAACTAAGCGTATGTGTATAGAAAGAGCTAGAGAAGGGCATATATGTTTGAATTTTAAAGGAAGAGTTCACCCAAAAATGAACATTGTCATCATGTAGTCACCCTCATGTCATTCCAGTCCTGTATGAGCTTCTTTCTGATGTTGAACACAACATAAGGGATTTTGAAGAATGCTGGTAAACAGTTGATGGTCCCCATTGACTTCCATAGTATTTCTATTAATACTATTGCTAATACTAATACTACGTCAATGGAGACCAACAACTTCTTCAAAATTATTCAAAATATCTTCTCTTCATAAGAAAGAAACGTATACAGATGTGAAACGACATTAGGGTGAGTAAACGACGACATTTTTGGGGGTGAACTATTCCTTTAATTTGACACTTTGTACGAAGTACTGCATAAATTAGGATCACCAGTACCACTAGAGGGCAGAAAATACTAATAAGACGATGAAAACAGACATTCCAAATGATAAAACAAATACTCACAGGAATTGTCTTGCCAAATGCTAACATTTAAAACATTTCAAATTTATATATTTAGGTGTTATCAACACACAGCCTTCCTTCACCTTCCAGCCTATCGTTTAGCTGGCAGAGCTGGCGCAGGAATCCGTCATTGGGCCCGATCTCTCGTTTCTCTCTCACTGTGGCCACAGCAGCTCGTACATCCATCCGGTGCTGCAGCATCAGGTGTGCGATGACTAGCGCAGCCGAGCGACTGTAGCCTTTCTGACAGTGTACATACACTTTACCTGCACAAAATGAGAGACTGTGACTATTTTATTGGATAACATTGAGCGCAACATATTCAATTCCCGAAGCAACTTAAAAGATTTTAAGGTCAACCCTGCTAAAAAAAAAAAAAAAAGAAACAATCAGAGAAATACTAATAATTTTATGAGTTGACGATTTCGTGTGAATATAAACATGTAGAATTGATGCGTAAACGTAAGGTTTTTAACCCTCGAATAGATCCTACGAAAACGTATGAATGAGACCGTTCAGCAGGTTCAGTCAGTGTTGCCAATTTAGCAATTTTGTAGCTAGATTTAGCGAGTTCCCCAACCCTTTTAAGACTTTTTTCAAAAGTTTAGGAACAAATATAGCAACTTCTTGGACAAAAGTTATTCTCATCTTGCCCACTGATATATGTTCATCTTTATACAGATCAGTGAATTTGCCATCATGATGGTGACATTTAGCTACCAGTTTTAGCTACGTTCAATTGAAATATTAGGCTACCCCAGTAGGTGGCAAGATGTTTCTTCATGAGCAAGGCTGATTCATTCAAAAACACTGCTTCATTCACGCACAAAACTATTCTGAATGAGTTAGGCCTAATTCACTTAATATTCGTCGAAGAACACTGATTCATTCAAGAAGTAGGCCTAAACACCTGCGTGGGACTTGGAAATGCGCGGCTTCCTCTGGCAGACAAAAATAGGCTACACCACTGCATCTAAAATGTAAGTTGCTCAATATTAACTTCTTGTTTACGCTAACAATCACGTTATTGCTCTTAATAGCGCTCTTGCTAGCGTGATGTTGCTTATTTTTGTAGCTTACATTATATTGTCTGGATAAAGCGGTTGCTGTATAGTTAAGTGAAGGAATAGATAGAGTTGATGTCGATGGAGCATATCCAAGTTAGCAGTGAGAGTTTTAGCCTACTATTGGGTCAATAAAACATTAAGACGTTTGAGGATACTGAAGAGAGTTTTTAAAATTAAAACTGTCATAATTTACTAACTCTCATATCATTCCAAACCTGCATGACTTTCTTTCTACTGTGGAACATAGAAGATAATTTGAGAAATGTCTGAGTATTTTTTTGGTTCATACAATAGAAGTCAATTGTAACCAAAACAGTTTGGTTACCAACATTCTTCAAATAGCTACAGTATCTTCTAGTTCTGCAAAAGAAATGGAGGTCATGCAGGTAAGAAACGACATGAGGGTGAGTAAATGATGACAGAATTTAAATTTTTGGGTGAACAGATGCTTTAATAATGAGTATCTAGCTCTGAAGAACCAAAATAAATACCACTAAGATATTCATTTAAGTACTTATTTTTACCAAGACCCTTCAGACCTTGCGTTGCCAAAGCTCTTTCAATGAAATTAGAACCCTCTTCAAAATATACGCTGAGGTCAAAATGGTCAGTGTCAAAGGCTGGTATCCCATGATAGATGATCCCTGTGTCTGCGTAGAACTCCACATCCGTGTTCACATGCATGTCCGATTGGCCTTCTGCAGCATTGAGGATGTGTGTCACTCCCAGCTGATGCAGACGTGTTACATTTGTAGCTACAGACCTGTAATATAACAGTGAGTGTAAGAAAGCATCAAGCATTAGAGGGCGTCCTTCACACATGGAAAACAGGCCTATGTTTATTTAAAGACTTGTCCTTGAGAATTTGCAACAGGATACATGAACATGTTTTGAATCTCAGCTTATCAGATAAGAGAGGCTAAACGTATGATTGCAAAATGTAAATGTTTGTTGAGCACTACTGCTTTAATACTTATAATTAAGGGTATGAAAAAGAAAAGAATCCACCCACTACATATCTGGAGGCTATGTAACGACTTACTCATTTCCTAGGAGTATGCCCGGGTAGACTTCATTAAAATGTTTGGAGGGCATAAAGAAGTCTCCGTTTTCATCTGTCAACAGATCATTGAGCTGCTGAACAGACACTTCATAGTCTGTCATGTTCAGCTCAAGATAAATTGCCATTCAGGTAGAAAATGCTGTTCCTCAGGCCTCAGTGCTGATGTGATTTTCTGTAATCCAGTTCCATCTTCATTGTGTCGCCTTTTAGATAATAAATATTGGGCTAGTGTTTTCAGTCCAATGATCAGTGTTCAACTCAACATAATTCTAAAGCAGTTCACATTCATCTGTTAGCTGATTTTGTTTGTTAGGCCTAGATAGAGTTAACTACAGCCAAACGCTCAAAGCTTATACCCTCTTTGTGTGTTTGAAACCACTAGGTGGCATCAGACAGTCAACATACTTAACATGAATATAAATATAGCTTTGCTTTGAAAAAGATGATATTTTTTAGACTTTTGAGACTTTTAGATAAAATCCATTTGGCATGTTTGCATGTCCTGTGGCATGACATGCTGTACTCCATCTAAATTTGAAACATCATTCTGTTAATTATTTTATAGTTATTATGCATGCAACTTTATTTGTTTTGTGTTTATTTTAGATTTTAGATTTTCAAACTAAGAGACCTAAGACCAAACTAAGATAAAACTTGTCATAAATATAATTTCTAAAAATGGATCTGAAATTCCTGACAATGGAGTATTGAGCACATTATATTAATGAAAAGGTCAAACTGAGAAGTTTGAAACCAAAGCAAAAGAAAAAAGAAGAAAAATGCAACTGATTAATAAATAGTCAAGACGAATGACTGAGATTGCAAGCTTTGAAATAGAGGATAGACATACATGGCAATCAGACAGTGGCATTTTATTCAAATTTACAAGAGTTTACAAAATCCACATTTAGGTTAGGTTGCTTATTCAGTCTTTTAAAAAAAATCCACCACAAAAAAACCTGCAAGCAAAAATGTCAGCATTGTAAATCTTCATGAAAAAAATACTGGGGAAGAACTTGAAGAAAGTTTGGCTGTGAGTAAACAGTGCTAAAAAGGTCTGGTGTGATCTGCAACAGAGCGATCTGGTCGAATCAGTAGAGGGTATGCGGAGACACTGTAGATTGTCCTAAACATCCCATCACATCATCTGAGTTCTGGCCATTGGGTCTTGATGATGACCAGGGTACCAGTGTCCAAAAGAGTTCATATATCCTCCCGAGTGGATGGGGGCACCTTTGGTTGACATGGAAACATCCCACAAGGGTGGCATTCCTGGTGAACACGGTGTTGCAGAAGCTGCTTGAAGGTGTTCTCCTTCTGGTCCACTTGAGCCATGCTTCATGATCTTTTTGTACTTGGAACGTTTGTTCTGGAACCATATCTTTACCTGCAACATTTGCATTTGGATTAGAATTTGTTATTACACATGTTTTCTGTTTACAAGTATATGATGAACTTTATTTTTATTATTCATTGCATATAAGTCAAGCAAGATTGGAAGGAATTATCTAAATAAATGCAGAACAGTAAACATTTTTTGGGTAGGATGTATGTGATGTTTCAGATATTGACCATATATTTGTTACTAATAAAATGAAAAATGTCAAATAGAAGGCCCCATGATGATACTGTATAAGGTTATCATCAAAATCAGCCATTCAAATAAACGACTAAAATTCAGAGAAACACATAGACCACAAACATACTGCTGTAATTAGGAGCAATATACAATTCAAATAAAACATCCTGATCACAAAAATAAAACATATACAGTAACAATTAAATAAAATAGTCAAATCTAATGCATCACTTCTATGGGGTTTTTTTTTTCAGTGCAAAATTATGAAGTAACTTATTTATGTAAGTAAATACATTTCCATTTGAAACCACATTTTACTATAAAAGAACATATGTTATCTTGTTAAATACAGGTTTTCACAATAAATTGTTAAATAGTAGGTAATGTTACAGTAAAATTGCATGTGTTTTCCGATTAAATTACATTTGTTTGCTATTTAATGTAAATTAACTGTAAATTTACCGGACCATATTTACTTTTTTCAGCTAAAAATTAATAACATTTTTAGTTTTTACTAACATTTTGTTATCTTTTACAGTGTCAACCACAGGGAAGTCAGACTTTTTCTTGTATTTTTGTAGTCGTAGAGCTTCTACGTAGCATCAGAAGAATAAGCAGAAGCTTTAAGTGTGAATTTCTGCCAGTTTTTTTTTGTTTTTTTTTTGGCACAAGGCTTCTGCCAACACAAGCTTGAGCTGGCTACAAGTGAGGAGGGGGGAAACCTTGACAGTTCTTTGGATGAAACAAAACTCCAAACGTTATTGGTGTTACTTAATCAGTCCAAAATTTTACCCAGGAATCTCCCTTGCACAAACTTGTGCATGCCTTCTTTTAAGAATATGATATAAACAAGCTTTGATATTATACTCATGGTGTTTTTAATTTCTCAATTTTGTGAGCAGCGTGGAAAACTCATACTAATTGTGAATTTACAATCAAAGTGACACCCACCGAGCTGTAAAATCTTCTATAATTAAGCATAATTAAAGTGATGTTTTCCAAGAGACTTTTAAGCTGGATAAAAGTCCAATTACCCTTTTATCGTTTTCTTTGCAGGCTGACACCCAAAATAATTATTCTAATTTAGGCTTTCACTTTTTTTTTTTTTTTTAAATGTGATGTTCATCTTGCCGCATTCAGAACACTTCTGTTATGTGGTGATGCTTTTAATTTTATCACTAAAATGATGTCTGCATGTATCAGAAAATAGATTAAATGAGCCGCCTGGACTAAAAAGCAGGAAGAAGTGCCAGAGGCAACATTCAACACTTTTTGACTGCAGCAATGACAGAATCTCAATAGCTAATAAAGATATTTGGCTCTGCAAACTGGCCACACACTATCACGCACACATCATTTTTACATGGTTTGATATGTGTGTCAGTTCTGCTGAATATTTGTCCTGCTGAACAGGTAATTATCTATAAATGTTCTCAAGAGAAAACAATAACGCTAGTCAATGAAAAATGGGTTTCCAAACCAAACAGCAGAGTATTTATAATATAATTGCATTGGAGGTTTAATATATGCTACACAAAAAAATACTGTTTATTTACAGTTAAGTTATGATAGAGCAATTAGTATGAATGAAGGTTATAATGTGTTAAAAATCATGCATAAATTATTTTCAGACCATAAATATTGCTTTTAGTTTCACTTTTTACTCTTTTTGAAAAGATAAATAAATGGAAATAAATAAAACGTTTTAATACAAACATATAAAAGTAACTGTAATTGAAAACCCCCTACCAATTTATGATTCACTAAATTGCTTTCTGAGTTACATAAGTTTTCATTGTTTCGAAGTTGGACTTTGAGTGTGGGTGGATGGTTTGTAATTTTTCTAGAAGCTTCAGTGAGTCCTTTCATTACAGTTACTGAAATGTTGGGTGAAGTCAGGTGAACTGGGCCACCGTGTAAAATGGGTCATACAAGGTTGGAGTTGAGTGGAAAAGTTAAATGTGGGGGGGGGGGTGCTTTTCAATAAGATATATTCGTATCTTAAGTTCCATATTTTATTTAATGATTGTTTTTTGAAAATGTTTAGTTGTGCTAAATTATGATATGATTTATATGTTGTTTCCCATTTTAACTTAATTCCAGAATATGTTTTAATGTTTCTTTCCAGTAAATCAGAATGCTCACACATAAAAATGAAAAACAAGTTGTAGTATGTTACTTAATGTTGCTAAATATAAAACAAGAAATAATTAAGACTTTAATACTAAACTCTAAGTCAGGGTTTCAGACATATTGGTGCTCTTAAGAGATTAACCCTAGAAAGCATGCTTGGAAAAAATAGATTCCTATTTTTTCTAAAAACACTGTCATGAGAAACAAATTAGAATAAATGTGTGTACCTAACTAAGACTTGATGTAAGGAAACTGTTACTGCAATAAATCACTTTGGGTAAAATCGTCAACTGTCAACTGTAAATGACACAGTTGGATATTTACTTTCTTAATATAAATCTGAACCAAAAAAAGTTATAGGCCTATTCTATGGTAACTCGAACGAATTCCTTTTTGTTATAGGCCTACTAAAAACAACTTAATCTATTTTCGCTTCCTAAACGGAACAGAACTATAAGACCTAGGCGATTATATCCGCACTCCAGTCGCATACTGCATTTATATATCTTTGTTTTCTAAGTATATGCAATATCTTATGACTGCAATTATGCAATGTGGCTGTAGCGATTTTAATTATTGAAGCAGAATAACCTGCCATTGAATAAGGAAGAGACTAACTTTTATTTATTAATTTTGTCTTGTTTGATTGCGAAATTAACGATGAAAACAATTTGCAGGGTCATATATTAATTTTATAAGAAATATTAGGCTAGGCTATTAAGAATAGCTACACATCGAAGTTGTGCTTATTAGCGTGAACTTGCCTGTCATTCCGTGGAAGGCACTGCTCACGAGGTTATCGTTTTTTATAAAATAATTTCTGTGTTATAGGCCTATTTACAAAACACTTAAATATAAAGTTGACGATAGCATTTTAATAATGCCAAATAGGCCTCCATTAGGCTATTATCGTTTATTTTTCGTTCCTTTGTCCCTGATAAATGGTTCAAAATATTCGGCGCTTTTGATGTTTTACGAACATTTTTACTTAATATTTAGATAACGATGTATTTGGAAACGTGCGTAAGGACGAACCGCACTTTACGCGTTCTATTTTCTCCCATACAATCAATGTGCCTAATAGCCTACACAGGCCCACACACCTTTACCTGTTGAATACTTCACATTGGTTTGTATTGTTCTTAGACTAGACCCAGCTTATGATGTTTATAGAAAAATAACGTCCTTTTATTCCCTATTTTTATGAACCATTTTTATTTTCAGAACGGACCCCACACAGATACACACATCATGGCGTAAAGTTTTTTTTCTTCACATATTTGATTCAGTGTCGTATGTAGGCTATGTACCTGTGTTTGTGTCAGCCCCAGCTTGGCCGCCAGATCGGCGCGCTCCGGCAGCGCGAGGTACTGGGTCTGTTGGAAGCGCTGGTTGAGCGCCTGCAGCTGTAAACTCGAGTAGATCGTGCGGGGTTTGCGAATCTTCTTCCCCTTCCCGTTCAGCCGTATCTCTCCACTTTCAATGGAACTTTGCTTCTCGGAATCTGGAGTAAGAAGATTAAATATTACATTTAAAAAAAATAATAATAACAACAATTAATATATATATATATACACAGGAGGCTAAAAAATGTGTGCTACTGACAACTGTTAAATGAATCAAATAAAATAAACAGTTTCTCAAAAATGTGTAGGGCTTTTTGTCAGAAGAAAACGTCTGTCAACCGCATACAAGACATTAGGTTTAAAACAGTCTATTTCACTAGATTAAATATCTAAAAAGGCAGTTCATGTGTGTTAGGCCATATGAATAATAAGTAATTTTATAGTCAAATTTCAGTTTAATAAAAAAGGTATAGGCTAAATAATTATATAATTATTAAAAGTTTGTCATATGAAGACTAAAACAAGCCAGTAANGGCCATATGAATAATAAGTAATTTTATAGTCAAATTTCAGTTTAATAAAAAAGGTATAGGCTAAATAATTATATAATTATTAAAAGTATTAAAAGTTTGTCATATGAAGACTAAAACAAGCCAGTAATTATTTATTTTCTCTTTTTTGATCTTGCAATCTAAAGACAGGTTTCAAAGACAGATCCGTGTGTGTGCGGGGTCCCACAATTAGGTTACTTGATTTGTTAATTGGAGTCATTACAGTATATTAATCCATATTGCGAAGCCAGTACAGTTAATGTGGCATTAGAAAAAAATTAGTCTCCCATTTAAAGTTAAAGTAAAACTAAAGCAAATATGGTCACTCTAAAAACAATCATTAAATTCATAGAGTAGCCTATAACCTACATTTGACAAAGTTATTTAACGATTTACCGTGTATTTTCGATCTTCTGTCTTTATACTGAGGTTTAAAAGAACATTTCTGCTTCTCCAAGATGCGCTCAGCCCGTTTAAAAACTGTGAAGATATAGCCTAAAACTTCGCAATAAATATTTGACCCGTTTCACGGTGGGAGTTTAAACGTTTTGGCATGTTATTAATTAGAATTGCGTCGGCAATTAAATTAAACAAATTTCAGGAGCAATAATCGTACATGTCAAACCCAAATTCTGCATTTCTGTCTCCAGAAAACAATCACGAAAGCTGCGACCCGTATAACTAATTTTCTAAGCAAATAGCTAAACTTTGGCGCAACACGGAATTTAGTAATGCGTTTTAAATCTGTAGGTGAAGGAAAGCGCACTTTACCTGCATCCTCTACTCTTGAATGACCGACTGCGTTGTTGTGTTGATAAGGTAGGTAAGCTCCGGGGTGGTGATGGGCTGTGGGATAGTGGTAAGTGAGCGGACGGCCGTATGAAGCTGCGCCCGAGGAGAAGGCCGCATCGTACTGCGAATGTGCGCCTTGATGCAAACCGTGCACCGGATAATGCGCGTGAGACACACCGGGCGAATGCTGCTGGTGAGACTGGTAACCGTGACTGAACTCCAGAAAAGCCGATTTCGAGGGGTCTGAAGCCACCAAACTTTCAGACAGTGAAGTCATAGTCATTTTTTAGAGATAAGTCCATTAGACCGATGCACCATAAAAAAGCAGCATCTATTTAGGAGAGTCATGTGATTTCCATCGCTTAAAAAGGTCCAATAGAAAGATCCATGTCCGTGAAAACGCGACGCTCGTGTGTTTGCTTTCGTTTTGGCTGTGTACTAGGTCTGTGAAGTTCATCTCTACAGTCTCGTCACATACTGGAGTTAATTCCAGCAGTGAGAACGCGCTCTCTTATTGGCTGCACGCGCCGTTCCCGTCATTTCTTTAGACGCAGTGACGTCACTAGTGTAATATGCACGGAACAATTCACAAGTTTTCAGCTTTTGATGTATCAACGCGGTTTAAAAAACAATCGTTTTGATTCGTTTGGATGAATACAATTAATACCAAGAAATAAAAACGGCATTTACGAAACTTCTTAAAAACTTTAAAGTCTAAACAGTAAGATTCATAAAGGTAGCTAATAAAATTAATCAATGGGCCGTGGATAGCCTATAAATATGTAGCCTATAAAATTGTCAACCTAAATGTTTGGTTTCCATATATTTATCGTAGCCTAAATGTTTCAAGCATTACGGAGGAATTTTGGGAATCACTGCTACATCATGTGATTTAATAGTAGCATATGGCTACCAACCTATCTGCTAATAAAGTATTTTTTCTTTGGGGAAAATAACATAAGCGATATGGAAAGCCACATAATTAGTTATGAAAATAGCCTAGGTGAACGTAAAGACCAAACACTATCAACACACACTGCTAAACTAATGCAATAAACTTTAACGAAACAACATAAAATGTAGGGTAATATTAAACAATTCTTTTGCACAAAAGGAAGAAACGAATTTATTAAAATGTATTAAATAAAATTAAACAAAAAGTGATTGTGAAAGCGAAGAGAATTTTGGGAACTGCATTGAGAATGAGACATTTTTACTACTAAAACCAAGACCAGCCCCAGACAATTTTACTTAAATAAAACAACTAATTTAAATAAACAAAATTAGCCTATAGGCCGAATTCATACCCATTTTAACTTCCAAACATTAAGCTATATATAGCCTATTTTTGCTATGAATTTTGTTATAAATATTTTACCGTAACTTACAACTATTATCTTTTAAAAAAATAAAATGCCGTGTGGTTGTAAAATAATTTGCTGTATTTCTCGTTAAAATGACTAACGTCAATATTTTGAGGATAGGCCTACAGGAAGGTTTCGACAGAACTCCGAATTAGATTACAGGCAAACAGTTAAACAGTTCTCAAGCTAATTATAATTGGATAAAGAAGCGAGACAAGACAACGTGATTGCAGCATCCCACGGCTAATTAATCCGCCTTGTTTGATTTCCGTCAGAACTCATTTTCATCGCGGTTGAGAGGAGGAGCGCTGAGAAGAGCCTCTATTGATGCGCGAGGTTGTTACATGTTTTGGTTGAAGGACACGTGTTATTAAACCAAAATAGTGACGTGACGATCAAGAGAATTACACAAATTATAGGTGCTTTTATCGTATGCCAACATTCCTCAACACACAGGTACAACCAACCGTCACGACACGCCCAGCCTCGATGCTCAGTCCTGAAGCCTGCCTGCCCAGACTGAAACCTGACCTTTAATGGCAAAACTCGAGGAAATCTAGAGAGTGACACCGTAGTTGTGTTATTTGAGAACATGACAACCTCATTTGAATGTTATTTTATATTCATATAGACACATTTTAACACCATTTGCACAGTGCACTTTTTCATGTTGAAATAACTAAAAATATTTTCATTTTCCTAACAATTGGTGGTATTTGAGCTGAACAGTATAGACCTAATAATCCTCTGTGATTGACTTGAAGCTATTAAATGTGGCTCAGAAAGGCAGAGAAAGAGAGTGGGATAACGAAGAATGGAGAAAGTCTGACAGGGATAAGTGTGATAAGTCCATGGGCCACAATAAGACAGAAAGAGAGGATAGCACAAGAGACGCAGAGAAAGAAAGCGTACTCCATCCCAGTCTGTAATTACGTGTACATTATAGAGGAGAACAAAGCGAACCCCTGAAGTCATAACACAAGGATATACCCTCACTTTGGTTTTCATTCACACTGGGGGAAAAGAGGTTAATAACAATACTTCTCGTCTTAGGCCAGACTAGCTGGCGTCGTCACTGTGTGTGTCTCTCTTCTGGTGTGTATGTAGGCCTATGTATATTTCTGCACTCTGTTGCCCAGATACTGTGTATTGTGTAGGTGTGTTTATGTCACCTATGATTTGAGGGCAGGTGATAATGCTATGGCACGTGTTTCACTGACTAAAGCTGAAGCCTGGTGCTGACAAATGCTCTCCTGATGTAGGTTAACTCCAGTGGATGAGGAAGGCATATATAGGCCTATCACAAGGCCTGTTATCAGTAGCCTACTAAAAAGAGTTAAGGAGAAATTTAAGTATGGAACATAGTTTGCTTTGAAATATGTGAGATAATGGTATGGCATAACAAATTAGATCATTTCTTACTTTGTAATTAGCTTAGGTGTGGATAAGCGTCCATCAGATGGGCTAATAATGTCTTGTATAAGCAGATCCTAAGAGTGATACACAAATATGACATCCAACGCAAAAGTACCTAAAAGTCCGTTCACAGTTGTATTCTTTCCTATTGACATTGCCAATTAGGTGAATAGTCGTCAATGCAACCTCATCCTTATATTAACCTATTTTAAACCTGTTTAATTTTTATATTTTAAATATAAATATAAATAAATAAGATATTTTTTAAATATTTTAAATATAAATTATTTATTTCTGAGTAAAACAAAAATGTCCTCTTCTGTACGGAAATGAGGAATCCTCAGTGTCTCAGGAACGCGGAACATAAATGGACTTAAACACAAACCACTTACAACTATTTCGGTTAACCACAATACTAGCGGTTTCCAAACATTTTAAAATAAAATTCACTCACAAAGGCGACTTCATGCGCACTTTTGATCTGGTTATATCGCAAATGATAAAATGAACCTGCTCAATGAAGACATTCGATTAATGTATATGCTTATGCAAATAGACGTAACACCATTTCAACGTCCCGAAGAATTATCCTCTTATAATCATGATATGGAAGGTAATTACAATTTTAATGCAGGCGTGGCAACCCACGTCTAAAATAACCATATCCTATAATTAAAATGTACGACACGTCCTCGTTAATGTAATATTTCATGCGTTTCTGTCAAATATGTAGGCTTACCCGTTTTAACGAGGTAGCTGGAGTTTGACAATCATATATCTTTTTGTTTTCAAGACACAGGATGTTCTCGTGAACGAATTCATTTCGGAATTATGTTTTATGAAACAATCTAACAACTTTTAACTTAGATGTAGCCTAATTTATTAAAGACGTGAATTATTTTTGGCCAAATCGTAACCTAGGCTATTATTATTGTTTTAGCAAGAATGTTCAATATTTATGCCGTCTGAAAATCCGTGTGAAATGTAACAATTACTTTTCGTAAGTAAAACAAAACAAACAAACAAAAAAACAACAACAAATCTTAAAAAGTCAATTTAGGGTGGTAAATAGACTAAACAAACAAACAAACAAACAAATAAAAAAATGAATGACCCACATATGAATGAACGAATGAATGCTGTCAACATGTGAATACAGCTGGACCGGTATGCTGTTTTATGAACGATTTGTAAACAGATGTGAAATTATATCTCTAGCATAGTTTGGTAACTTAATTTTGGATTGTTTGTTTTTACGTTTTCTCGTTATGTAGCCTACTCGTTATGTAGTAGATCACTTATATAAACGCACTATTTATTTTAAGTTATAAACCATAAAGAATGGGGAGGGGACGGGGCACAGATTGCATTTCAAGATCATTTCAATGCATGGTTGTGGAGTTTCTGATATGATTATCATGTGAACTTACATATATAGAAATTATGTAACACTCTGAATGACCAAATGACTCTGAAGTGGTTTTTTATATCTCACTAAGTTAATTCCAACTTCTGACACAATAATCATGGACCTCACCTCAATACACGCAAAAGACTTGGATGATCATGGAGCACAATTGGATGAATGAGTGACTTAACTTTCCCTGTAAATGGCAATTAGTTTGAACAGTCTTCCAGATATTCAGCCTTTTGTCAGTGCTAAATGGTAAAAGTGAAACTGAGAGGTGTTAGCATTCGAGACTGACCTGGTGACTCTGCACCTCACTGCGTCTCAGGTGCCTTTACCTGTCAGTGTAATTAAGGTGCTTGATGAGCATGTTTCAGTCGGTGAGTGTGTTTTAAAACTAGCTGCAGGGTTTTGGGTGGTTTAAGGCACTGCTCAAGCTGGGCGGTTCACCAGAGAGACAGATTGTCTCCTTCTGTCTGGCGGCTGCCAGCAACATCAAAGGTGTTGATGTGAACTCAATTTGCCTTTGAACATTGCCGAAGTTCTCCCTACCTTACACCGTGTGCTCATTTTATTTCTATCTGCTGTCTCCCTCTCTGTGATCTGGCATCTGGGAGCAGGCTCTGGCAGGTCTACCCAAGCCTGGGGCAGCTATACGGAAAGAAAAGAGGGACGTGTGGGTAGATGGCAAAGCAAGACTGTGAAGGGCATATTTGGGAAAAGGTCTGACCAACCCTGAGCATAGAGATGATCTGTGCTCATCACTCATCCATCCGTCCTTCTATCCATAAAACATATCTAACACCTGCCCATCCATCTATTCAACCATCCATCCAGAATGTGTTGCTAAAATATATTTTAAAACATTTATATTTAAGAAATATTTAGTATATTTTTTTCATTTGAGTGTTGATTAAAAAAAAATAATTCCAAGTGGATGCTGCACACTGGTGGTGGTTGAGGAGAGACCCCCCCCCCCACTTGATTGTAAAGCGCTTTGGGTGTATGGCAATACACAATAAAGCGCTATATAAATGCTTCATTCATTCATTCATTCATTATCCAAACATCAACGCAACCACATTAAAGCAACATCAATAAACGGCTGGGACTGAACAGAAACAGGGACTGCTTATACCAAAGCAAGAGAGGCACTAATGACCTAATAGAATGAACACAGGTGAACAGAATGAAATAATCAGGGCAACTCAGGAAAAATAGGTCAAAGGAAGACCAAAGCACGGTCACATCAGGGACGATAACGATAAAGATATCGTTCTTAAAATTGTTCTCAATATTACAGAATAGCACACCACACCACAACTATAACGATAAAGGCACAGAGAAATTATATCTTTGGAATCACTTTCAGAACGATTTCTTCCAGTTGATGAACGATAAAAATATTGATACCCAAGCAGAATCCTTCCTGCTATAAAGAGATTGAGAATTTAAAGCGGCAGGCGCACGTGCGCTCAGAGTAAACAGACAATATCATTCACTGGTGTAGACGCTAATATTGTTAGCTTTATAGTTATCATTCTTGGTGTGAACTGGGCCTAAGGCAGGAGAACAGGAACATAAAAGTCCATATTTCCGTGACATCACGCCCGAGGCGGAGAGCCCATGAGCCAGGGTGACAGGGAGGATCCGGAGGGCCAAGGCGGAGCAGATAGCTCAGATGAACGAGGCGGAGACGGGGATCCAGAAGGTTGTGGTGGAGTCGGAGCGACAGAGGACCAAGGTGGAGCCAGAGGGAAGGAGGAGCCTGACAGAGCCAGAGAGATGGATGGATGAGGTGTAGCCGGAGGAGTAGAGTCCCGAGGCGACAGACCAAGGTGGAGCCGGAGGGACGAGGGAGCTTGGTGCAGTGATGGGACTGATGGACCACAGCAGAGAGGAGGGAGCTAGGAGCCATGGTGGAGCCGCTGGGTCGAAGGGCCGAGGTGGAGTTGGAGGGGGAGGCTGGGCGGGAGTTTAGGATGCTCAGGGGTCTTAGGAACGGTGTATATTGCCCACACACACACACCACAAGGCCACTTCCAGCACCGTGAGCGCCAGTGATATGGGAACGACCTCAGTGGTCGTTATTGTACTGGCATGTGATTCAGGCAGACAAATATTTCCAGACAGACAGACAAATATGACCTCCATGGTCGTTTCAGGACAGGCAGACAGTTCAGGGTAGGCACAGTGGGTGGAGCCTCTCTCTGCGCTCTCTCTGTACACAGCGTTCTCCCCCGTGGCTGAAAACAGGTGAACAGAATAAAATAATCAGGGCAACTCAGGAAACTAGGTCAAAGGAAGACTAAAGCCCAATTCGCACAGTAATTGTTTCTCAAATGGACGTTTGTTTATAATACACATTTGTGTTTATGTGTATATAATACACATTTTAAAATTGTATTACAATACAAAGACCATTTCTAATGTTTACATGCTTTTCTTCTCTTTCTGCTCCCAGCTGCTGTGGTGGAGCAGTTATGAAGTATTGTTCTTTTAAATACTTTCCAGCATTTCGGAAATAAATATGTATGCAAATTACACCAAAGTACAATGTTATCTTACGGTGTTTGGGAGTGCTCTAAAAAAGGGGTTAAACACTGAATTTTGAACCAATTTTTTCGTGTAACTCAGAGATGTGGATTCAGACGGCAATTAAATTACCACACGACCTTGGTGTTTGTCAAAAAAACAGCAGGTAATTCGGCCTAATATTTCAGCTTTAAATAAATAAATAAGTACAGCCCCAGTTTCAGAGAAGTTTAGTTAAATGCAATGAAATCAATGAAATTTGTGATTTGTTAATTCTCTTTAACTTTTATTTAATTGACAAAAGTACAAAGAAAAGATTTCCATAGTTTTCACTGACCAACGTAAATGTATTTTGTAAATATGAACAAATTTAGTTTTTGACGGCTGTAAAACATTCCAAAAAAGTTGGAACAGTGGCAAAATAGAGAGAGAGGAGTGTCAAACAAATCAAAAATCACATTTCGCAATGCAAATTTGTAAAGAATTTACGTCTTTCACTAAGTACCATACACAATATTGTGAAAAGATTCAGGGAATCCAGAGAAATCACAGTACATGCAGGGCAAGGTAGGAAACCTCAGTTGAATGTGCTTGATCTTTGAGCCCTCATAAGGCATTGCATAAGAAACTGTCATGCTGCAGTGTTAAATATAGCCACATGAGCTCAGAAGTACTTCAGAAAACGACTGTCATTTACCACAGTCTGCTGATGCATAAAGAAATGCAACTTGAATATCTGTTACTCTAGGACAGGGGTGTCAAACTCAGTTCCTGGAGGGCCAAAGCCCTGCAGAATTTAATTCCAACCCTGCTCCAACACACACACACCATGCAGTTTTCAAATAAGCCTGAAGGACTTGATTAGTTGGTTTAGGTGTGTTTAATTAGGGTTGAAGCTAAACTCTGCAGGAACTGAGTTTGACACCTGTGTTCTTGGAGAAAGCTATATATTAATTCTATGCAAATACCAAAGGGACTATCCAGACTTTCATTAGCGACAGAAGCAAAAGCAAATTTCTGTCATGGTATGGGGGTGCAGCAGAGCAAACAGCATGGGTGACTGGCATATGTGCAAAGGTACCATTGACATGGAGGCGTATACTGGAATTGTACAGAGACATATACTGCCATCAAGACAATGTTTTTCATGGGAAGTCCATGGTTATTAGATCAAGACAATGCCAGCTCTCATTCTGCATGTGCTAAAACAGCGTGGTTTCATAGAGACAGAGTGAATGCCTACCTGCAGTCCAGATCTGTCTTCAATTGAAAATGTATGACCAGTCATGAAAAGTAGAATCAGTCAACGACGATACCAGACAGCTGAGCTTCTGGAGTCTTGTATCAAGCAAGACTGGACAAAAATTTGGCTTGCAAGACTTTAACAATTAGTATTCTCAATTCCCAAACAATAAAACATTGTAGTTAAAAGGAAGGTTGATGTGACACAGTGTTAAACATGTCTCTTTCCCAACTTTTTGGAGAGTGTTGCAGCCATCAAAATCAAAAATTAGTTCATATTTACAAAATACATTAAGTTGGTCAGTGAAAAGTTTGGAAATCTTTTCTTTGTACTTTTGTAAAAGTTAAAGAGAATTATCAATAATTAAATAATTTTATTGCATTTTACAAAATGTCCCAACCTCTGTGGAATTGGGGCTTTACACACACACACACACACACACACACACACACAC
>SCHK01240977.1:2427-12954 GCA_004124795.1 Poropuntius huangchuchieni
GATTGGTTAGGTTTATCTTATTTTAAAACAAGATAAAGCGTTAATCGTTTAGCTCCAGACATTTCATTTCTGAACTGCTGTGATACGAATACAACAACTAACATAATTAAATATCACCAGATTCACGTTCATTTGTTTTCGATGAAACTAAACATGCTTTTAGCACCACTCTCTGGACATTTGACAGATGCTTTTATGAAACATTAGTTTAAGTTTTTTTTTTATCAGTTCATCCATTCCCTTTGAATCAATCCCATGGGTTTAGCATTGTTGGCACCATGCTATACTGTTTAAATTACAGAAACAAGCTTTGTCTTGTCTCACATACCTTATTCTTAGTTTCATGCAACGTATTTTTCTCCCCTTAGAGTATTGGCTGGTGTGGTAGAGGTGTAAAATGAGGGGGAAAAGACAAGCTGGTTCCTTTCTCCTCCTTTCCCCTCCTTCCTTTCAAGTACCTCCGACAGGCTGTGGTATCGCAATAGTGGCAATGAATGGATTTGGCGTGTTTAGGGCGCATCGGAAAAAATGGGATTTTATGCAAATGCTTCTTGACACGGGGGCGGGGGAGCACAATCGGCATGTAAACTTGGCAAAAGCACGACCGGGTTTATTTCACACTGGGAGACTCAGATTAGCTGTATATTAATAATCCCTCTTTTTGGACAGAAATGAATGTGAAGGGAGATAATGGAGGCGAGGCGGAGGTAGAATATCCCATATTGATATTTGCATCTGAATCTGTTCTTGACATTGAATAGCCAGCATGCTAAAAGGAAGCCCATAATAACCCAATCTCAGTGTGAGGAAAACAATTGCACGAGCTAATGAAATGATAGCTGTCCCGCCTTTTCTGGGAGACCTAGCGTTAGCCCATTAACTAGCTTGTTTATGTCACTGGGGTTGTTTGGTGACTGAATGAATGTTTCACAACATGGACGACTGGCCTGATAAAACTGTTATAGGTCTAAGTCTAGGGAAAATATTTGAAATATAATAGACCAGTGTTAGCCAGTCATTATGTGAAAAAAATATATATTTTAAGTTCTCTTTGACTCTTGAGGTTTCTTGTTCTTCTGAGTGATGTTTTCATTTTCTTGCTGTGACTGAGACTCTTTGCCTCTAGCCATCTTTCAAAAAGTTTATCTTCTACGTAAAAGTAATACCGAAGTCACACAGGGCGAGATTGCTACTGTGATCATTTTTAGATGTAAAATGGTGTCAATTAGCTATTCTGACTTGCATTTTTATGACAACTCAAAGAAACATGAAAGGAGTCATTTGGGAGATAATTATTATATGTTTCCTAATTATACAGAACTACCTGGATAAGCGGTCATTGTTCAGAATAATTAAGTACTGAATACTGTAATTGACCGATTGGAATCAAATTATGATACAGATTTCTGTCAACTTGAAAATGTGTAAATTGGGTGAGCTACAGAGGTCTACAGGATAGCACTGGATGTGATTTTCCTAGAATCCAGCTCTGTTCAAACATCTTCCCTTGGCTACATTAGCTGCCTTGCTATAATGCAGAAGTCTTTACACGCTGGCGTAAAATATTTGATTTTTGCCTTTTATTGACTGACAAAGCAGAGAGACGTCAATACATGTTGAGGAAAAGATGTAGTACAGACATCAGGGCATTAAGTAGGCTGGTTTCAAACCTGCATTGAACACATGACCTGTTTATGTTCAATCTTCAATTCATCATGGGGTCAGGTAAGGCTCTGCAGCTGTATAGAAGTGAACCAGAAGCTTCTCTTTCCTCATACACTCAAGGTCTTTCCTTGTACTTCAGTACAAGTGTGTGTGTGTGTGTGTGTGTGTGTGCGCGCTTCTAGGAAGGTTAAGCAGTGGCCCTTTGTGTGTGTGCAGGCACACGCCTTGAAATTACCTTTAATAGAATGAGAAAGTAATGCATGCCTCTGTTTATCCTGCTTATTGTTCTATAACTACAGTAGCTGTCTGAATAACAAATGCAGGCAGTTGAGCACAATACAACTGCACATTCATTACGGTGACGCTTACCACACAGAAGCGCAGTCATTTATAGATCCATGTCAGAGGTTCTTAGACTCTGTTTTGAGCAAATACTCACCCTGCTCTTTCAATGTATGTCTTTTTCAATTCTTCTTTCATGTCTGTCTATTTCTCACACTCATCGACATATTCAAGTAAACACACACTTATTAACCTGTCTATTAGCAAAGAGAGCATGTTTCTCCAGCTCTGGCTGCCATGATGATGAGTATGCAGATTACCCATCTGCTGCTAGGCCTCGCTCCCCAATCTCTCTTTCTCTCTCTCTGCCTCACTCTCTCTCGGCCTCTGATTAGTAAAGCTCATTGGAAGTCCATCTGTCCTTCAAAGCTACATCTTGCAGAAGTTGAATGGGTTGCTACACAGCTCATGAAGTATATGCCCAAGTTGAATTGTTATAGACTATGGAAAGCTTTGTGTTTGTATCATGAGGGAAGGAGGAAGTTGCTTGGTTTCCTGTAGCTCTGTCTTAGTCTGGATCAAATAGCTTTCGCATTGATTTCACTGGCATTTTCTGCAGAGTAAAATAGTTTTATTGCTCCTGTGTACTTCAGTGGATTTCTCGTTTATTTTATAGTGAAGTATTAACTTTGTCTTTCAATTTTTCTTAAAACTTCTTATATTTAAATAGAAACAAATGAGGAAATCTTTAATATGAATATACATCTATAAAGCTGTTGAGAATAGCCTAGCCCAAGTAACTCTTTGAGTTCATAAAGATTTCATTATGTAAGACATTATCTTTTCTGAAACTCTAAAAACAAATATGAGTTTACTTTTCTACTTCAGTTTCACAGGAGAGGGGAAAATGCTATTATTACTTTATAAGTGTAAATACACTTTTTTATTAGACAGACTCAAGCTTACTTCATTTAATTTTCAATTACCTCTTTAGGAAAAACAACTGATATGTATATTAAAGGGAACTCCTTTGTAAAATCATTCTAGGATTTTAGAATAGCATTATTTATGGCGACCTCAGATGTCTTAAAGTCTTGTTGTGCCTTGACTTGAACATCATGTATAAAGAGTTAGTAGCTAACAGGATAAGCCAGGCTTTGCGTTTTAAAAAATTTCAAGACATGTCACACACCAAGTCTGCCATCACTGTTTGGAAATTCTCATCGAGAATTTCCTCGGATATGCTGCCATAACCAGTCATATATTTTTCTGAGGCTCAGCCTTGTGTGCCCTCTCAGTGCACTGCCACACTGCTGGACAGATAACAAGTTTATCCTTCTTTATAGTCAAACTTCACAGAGGGCCCAGTCAAGCACACAGACAACTAAACCTCTTAGTGTCCTCTCAACCAACCGAGCCTGACACTGGCACTGCTGCTGATGCAGTCAAGCATGTGGCCGTGCAGCGAATCACTGGCACAGACCTTTCAGATAGATAGGCACATGTTATGACATCTACTGCCCATGGCTGCTCTCAGGGAGGCCTCGCAAAATCTCTGACATTTTGAGACTCGGTTTGAGGAGAACCGGTGAAGAATGCTAGAACGTAATTAGTGCAGGAACATGCTTCATTACTGTCATTTCATTTGATCTAGAATAATTTATATGACATTTTAGAATTGCTGGCCATGGATAAGTGATGTTGAGAAAGAGAAAGCAATTGGCAAAATTCTACTACTGCAGATGATTTTATAAAATGTTATATAATTAAAAAATGTACCATTTTTCCATTAGTAGAGGTAAAATGAATTTTCTGGTTATATTTATTTAAACTCTACTTGCATTTTGTCTGTTACCACAGAAGATATCTTGTTCCAGATCTGGGTTTAAGAGTAGAAATGTGATGCTTCAGTTTTGTTTTCTTAAATTAGAGCAAAGCTTCAAATAATTTAAACTGAATTATTATATTTTTGTCTTCTATAGAGCTGTTTTAGCTTAATTAGATCTTATTTGATAATTTATGAATTTTGCAACACATTAACGCTGTTATTGAACCAAATTAAATCAACATTGAACTGACTAAAGCTGAATAATGACACTGTTGTCTTGTTAGAGGGGCTTTACAGCAGAATTTGGATTTGTCTCATATTTGATGAAGTTTGCATCATTGATTTGGTAATTTTTGTATTTAATGCAATCTGTAATGTATAAAATACTATAGAAATAAAAGTGACCTGACTAAAGCATTTAAAGAATTGACATGAACATAAATTATTCCGTAAAAATATACTGTATATATTTGGGATATATTAAATGTCTTTTTTTATTTTTTGAAGTGGGACGACTGTTCTAGGTGAATGAACCTCTGGTTGTGTGTTTCCAATGTAATTACTTTGAGTGGAACGTGACCCTTGTAAACATTCCCAATCTATCCTGTGTAAATGTTTTTTCTGTGGTTATCGACATTGTGCCACAAATGCTGTCGATAGAGCTTAACTTGTATTGAACCCAGTACATTCCTTTAAGTAAACGCACCCTACAACTCATACACCATATTTATTAATGCTGTAAATGTTCATTTCTTGGCCATTCAGTTTTCAGTGCCTGGAAACTCTTGTTTAAATGGAGCCATGATAAACGGGTGCCCAGAAACTGTCACTACAAAGTTACACAGTCTCCTTCACCACAGGGTCAAACCCTTCAATTACTACTCGATAACAGTGCAAGTAAACCTGCAATTCTGAGAGTGTGGGAAGGCTGAGCGGTGTGATGAGGTTACAAGAGTGCAACTGACCAGATTAAGATGTGGCTGGGTCAGCGCAAGGGTTGCGTTCACCTTCTTACCCTTTTGTTGGCCTTAACTATGCAGTGAGATCTAATATTCAGCCAATAATCCAAGGTAGGCAAAAAGCTAAGATTATCAAAATAAGCATTCAAAGGCATGTTAGAACAGCAGAGGAATTACAGCCCATGGATCTGACACTGCCGCCTTCAAAAGCACTTGATATTTTCATCTGACCAGATCTCAGTGGCAAGAATTTCCGTAGAGGCCTCAAAGAAATTCCTTTTTTTTTCTCAGAAATTTCACATTCCTTTGGTGAAATGATTCCTTTAATCCACAGAAAGAGCGGGAGGTTAATTTGCAATGCTTTTGTGTATTGTAATCAACACCCTTCGTTTGCATAAACCCCTGCGGGGTGTAAAGATCTCCAGGAGATTGTGAGGAAATGCTTAGACAGACAGTGCTTTGTAGATAAAGAGAAACAACTTTCTACTCAGTAATGTGAGCATGTGTAATTTAAACAGTTACATTTAGAGGGACAGGGAGCACTTTCAGCGTGCTTTGCTAATGACTTTCTAGCCTCTGAATCTCCACTGTCTTCAGTCTTAGTTTGTTAACCTGACCATCAGTTAGTAAGACAACCACATTTCTGGGAGAGTGAGGCTAGTGGAAATTGATGTATCATATATCTACCTATTTGTATTTATATGTGTGTATTTATTTGTTTATTATTTTTGAGTCATGGCTTATGCAAGTTCTTTATGCAAGTCACAAAACACACCAAGCATGCAATTCACACCATGGATGATGACAATAACTGTTAAGTTTTAATAATTATTAAAATTATATGAGAATAAAAAGTTCACACCACAGCTATAACAACGATACATGAGTGATATTGTTGTAATCACTTTCATAGTGTTATTTTTTTTTCTCAGCTGATGAATGCAAAAAACATTGTCATTGTCAAGTCATTCAAAATTCACATGGTTTTAAAGAGCTGAAGTATGTGCTTGTGAGGGAATAACCGTAATTTTATTTTATGTTGGTGTGAACTCAAATATAGTTTACTTTAAATTTATTGTTCTTGGTGTGAGTGGAAAACTGCTCCAGGGGGAAAAAAAACTGATACAGCTGGAATCCTGACTGAGATGGTTGGTTTTGGAATAGCCATCGTCAGTGAATTTTTATTGTGAGTGATGGCCAGGCCATTTTTTAAGATTTTTTTTACCTCAGTAGAATTACATTTCACTGTCATTTGCACAAAGCAGTAAAAATGCAACACCACAAACTCAGTCCTCACTGTTTTTCAAACTGACAGCCCTTTTGACAAGTGTCTTTGGAGGAAGTTTTACACTTCCGTTTTTTTTCCCCCACAGTTTACTCTCACTCTCGTACCCTGTAGCAGCAGCTGTTCAACTGCAGTGCATTTCAGAGGAAGTTTGACTCCTGTGCCTCACGGCAACTGTGACTCATACCAGAACCATCACTGTTTGTGGCTTAGCTCAAAACCATAAATCACATCCTCGCGACTCACATACAGAATTAGTACAGTCACACTTTAGCTCACCTGCAACTTTAGCTCAAATGCAACTTTTAGTTGGTGTGTTTTTGGACTCTTGCATAGCATAGTTGCCCAATTGTAGGCTACAGGTGGTTTGGTTTTTGTACTGACACCTATTGGTCTGGATGTTTACTATTTTATGCTGCTTCACACCACAGCTGCTTGTTTCGCTTTTATCTTTTTCTTAATCCACATTGATACAAAAGACATTATTACATTTACTGTAGTGCTAACAGATTTTTGTGAGCTACCTTATTAGTGCTAACGTGACTAGCTAGCACATTACGTGAATGATCAACACGAGCTCTTTCCCTGGAAGTCTTTTGCAGTGTGGTAGCTGTGTTATGTGTTTTGTTTAGTTTTTTTTAAGTTGTAAAGGCCTGTTCACACCAAGGAAGATAACGATAAAGATATTGTTCTAAAAATCGTTCTCAATATTAAAGAATAGCAGAGTCCACATTAAAGTTATAACAATAAAGGCACAGAGAAATTATATCAATGGAATCACTTTCGGAATATTTTTTTATTTTTTTAACTGATGAACAATAAAAACATTGACACCCAATCAGAATCCATCCTACTATAATAAGCTTGAGAATTTAAAGCGGCAGACGAGCATGCACTTAGAATAAACAGATGATATCTTCTGCTGAGTTTGACGCTAATGTTTTTATCTTTATAGTATCTTTATAGGTATCGTTCTTGGTGTAAACAGGGCCTAACTGTCAATGGCATGACATGGTGGGCTATATAGCACCTAAAACTGCTTTTTCTAGAAGGCTGATACAACTTGAGTCTTCATCTCATTTGATTTCATTTTAATCATATTCCTGATTGCTATTCAGCACCTAAGTTCTATTAATTTCTTTATGTGTAAAACTTTTTTAATTAGCCAAAAATGACTGAGTGCACCTTTAAGATGACCAGCCATTCTTTAGCATGCTCTACATTACAGCCACAGGGAACTCTGGGCTTATTGTAACAGCCCAGACTTGGCACGGCACTGCTGATAAGGCACATTTTCATTAAATTCAGAATCGATTCAGTTATTATTAAACCTCTTTTCATTTATACTCTTCCATTTCTCAATACTGGCAGTGCACATCCCATCCCAGCAGAGATCAATGCGTTTTGGGTAGAGTGTATAGTCTCAGAAGGCCAGCACAGGTTAACGGCTTGAATTTCAGCAAGTAAATGCTGGCATTTAAAGTCACTGTAGTTTGAGTTGCCAATTGCCTATTCGTTGTAAGTGTCTGAGTTGTAATAAGGTGATGGTTTCTGTTCAGAAGTATAAATGACTCGCAGAGAATGTCATTGATTCAGAGATGCTCAGAAATGCATGTGGAGATCTCAAAGTAGGGGGTTTAGAATAAATAATTGACATCTATGTTAAATGCCTTGGGATGTTTCGCTTATTAAACATGATGTGTTGTGGGCTATCACAAGAGGCTTGTATTCGGGTTTTATTAAAAATGCATGCACTTTTGCAGAGTGGGTACAATTTTTGTAAGGTGAACGCCTGAAACTTTATCCATTATTGAGTACGAACTTGGCATTTTAGAGATCCTCTGATCCACAGAGAAGAGAAGCTTTTCATCTCTTCATGAAGTCAGATCTGTTTTCTTGGCTTTTTAAAAACAATACCTCTTTCTTTCTGTCTCTCTTTTCATGCGTTTCACAGTTTGCTTACTTTTCCCTCTCTGTCCCCTCTGTTTGATTCATGTATGTTTTAGATTTTTGCTTTCCATAAACAATCTCCCACAAGCCGTGACACATAATTCAGAGTGATGAAGAGGGACATAGGTTGCCACAGGGAATGAGTCTGTTGTCATTATTAATTACACATTGGTGAGAATAGTTAGTTTCACAGCTCATAATTATTAACCAGGGACACTATGGGGTGTAATTATGCCATAAACATGAGGTCTTATCAGCATTACTCTCTTACAGTGCTTTATATTCCCCTGCCAGGCATTGTATTAATGTTCTGTCACAGCTGGCTTATTTGTGTAGCTTACAGTACCTACATGTTTGTGTAACGTTTAGGGAATGTTGCGGCAGAACCACAGGGGTGTGCATGTTTATGTTAGTGTGACTGTGTCTGTGTACACATTATATTTGCATGAGGCAAACATCATTGCAGGAAATATGTTGTCATACTCAGACCGTTCATGTCCAGCATGAAGATTAGTTTGTGGCCAGCTTGCACAGGACTGTGGGAAACAGTTGAGCTGTTTCTCACAGTTTAGTTCAGCATTTCATTTATTTTTGAATGAAAATGTTTGAATTTTGAATTGCAACTTTTAACTCAGTGGAGAATAGTGTTTAACTTTTTTTTTTTACAATAATGTTTTTAACCGTCAAAAAGAAATGTGTCCTGAGCCCTAAATCAGCATGTTAAAAATGCAAAAAATTCAGCTTTGCCAACAGAGGAATACACAAAATTACATAATAGAATCCACAGAAAACAGTTACTTTAAATTGTAGTAATTTAACTGAACCAAAATGTAACTGTACTTCAAATAGCACACAGTTAAAATAAAATAAAAACTGTAACATACAAATTTATCTAAACATAATACAATACAACATAATTTGAACTTCCTAGCAGTCCTGTTAAAAAAGATTGCGTATTTAAAGTAATTTATTTATTGCGCCATGGCTCTATGTACTGTCTTTTCTCTTTTCTCTGGCAGTTGTCATTGGCATTTAATCTGTAAAACCAGCCTGATCTCACTGCAATTCTTACATATTTTACGAGGTGACTAATTCGTTCTGCCTAAATCGTGCTTATGCCAATTCATCCTGAGTTGCCAATTAGTCTGAATTTGTACGAATGACCTACACCTAACACCGCCCCTAAAACTACCCGTCACTGGGGTTTAGATAAATCATACAAAATCGTACGAGTGAGGTCATACGAATTTGTACAAATTAGCCACCTCGTAAAATACATACAAATTGGTTGTGAGACTGTGTTGGTATAACTGACATATTGGTTGACCTCTATTCAGTTTTTTGGCATTTGGCATTCTTGGCATTTTGGACATTGTTGAAGAGGTTTTTTCCCGCTCTCCTCACTTCCACTGACATATGGTCTGTTGCCACTGCATTACGCAAGTCTTTCATGCATCTGGAATACTGGATCTATTTGATCCATGACTTCCGATTTCTCTTGCGCCCGCTCGCTTTATTAAACCGCCACACCTGTTCCAGAGAGGTTCGGTGTGCAGTTCGATTTCCCATGGGCCGTTTTATAAATAGTTTTTCTTTCAGAACGCTGTACCCTGATGGTGTGAGGAGCTAAAGAAGCTCTCAGTGACTCACTCCTGCTTTGTTTCAGTGCATGCCTTCCTATGCTTCCGGGCCGACTGATGGGTTGATACAAGTGTCAGAAGTGAGATCTGCCTGTCTGCTTCATGATTCAGTGCAGCATGGGCCCTCCGCTCAGCCTTGTCCCCTGAGACACTGCGGACTGAGAGATGGTAAATAAAAGAGGAGGCGTCGTATCGGAGATAACGTAGGTTTTACTGCTAATATCCGTCTCAGGGAGGGCGGCTGGAACGGTCTGAAAACAGAGAAATGAAACTGTCACAGTATCTTAGTGCTCTTGGTGGAGCTGATGCTGTCTCTCTTCCAGTTTTGATACTCATTTGTTATTCGTGATCCAAAGAACATTTTTTCTGTGTGCAGTAGCTCCATATGCATTGAGGATAACATCAACAATTAATGCAGGATATAATATCGGGATGGATGGATGGATAATTAATTTAATATAATAAATAAATAAAAAATAATAAATAAATAAATATTATTATTGTTGATCATTATTGTTTTTATGATTTTTGGATGAATGGAGGGATGGATGTATAGTAATAACAATAATTATGATGATGATGTCGACGATGATGATGATTATTATTATTATTATTGTTATTATTTCACTTTATTTTAGTGTCATTGTTACAGTGTAATTACTCAAATAAGTACTAAGTTCTATTGTGAGTAATATTAATTAACGACATACCTACTGTAGGGTTAAAGTTAGGGTTATGGTTTGGTTTAGTGTTAGTTACTTAAGTAAGGAATAATTGACGACGGGCCATTGGATTATTAGAAAAATAATGCACACCCGAGGTGGTGCAATCACCTCAATCACGAAACATTGAAACAGTCACCTCAATCATTAAACATTGTTACACCTCGGGTGTGCATTATTTTTCTAATAATCCAAC